>CAEGAF010164733.1:0-49300 GCA_903067075.1 Micropoecilia bifurca | reverse complement strand
ATATATATATATATATATATATATAGTGTGAGTGTGCATGGTGTTGTCCTGTGTTTCTCTGTGTTGCCCTGTGACAGACTGGTGACCTGTCCAGGGTGACCCCGCCTCTCACCCGGAATGTGAGCTGGAGAGGCACCAGCACCTCCCGACCAGTGGGAGTTATATTAACTCTCTCACACATAACAAATAATATCTGTCAGCAAAAGGTTCCTTATTTTGATCACAACCTTTGACATGCCATAGCAATAAAACATTATATGTGAGACTTGAGAACTTTTTTTTTGACTAAGCAAATCCACAGTTTCTGAAAACACATATCACACAGCAGAAAAAGTAGTCCATACGGAGTACAGAAACATCACATGCACACAATTCAACACGTGCAAATGGTTCACCTTTATCCTGTCAATGTTGGCCTCCATCTTCAGCTGCTCCACCAGCTTCCTGGCCTGTGCGATGCTGGCTGTGTTGTTACTCGCCATGGGCGCTCAGTTCCTGCCCGCTCAGTTCCTGCCCGCTCAGCCTGCGTGGAGGAGACAGCGGCTGAAACATTTTACTGTGAGCAGCACCGTACCGGCACGCAAAGACGCAGCGCTAGGAGCAGATAGCCTGTTTCTTTTCACATGCCAGTAAAGACACACTTGCACATACAGACGCAGGCATGTATTATTTATGGTGCCTGTTGCTAGGCAGCCCCTGACAGTGAGGAGGACGTGGGAGGAAGAAAAAAAAAAAGAGGATGGTGACATTTTGTCCAGCATTGTGTTCAAAATAGTTAGATAGATGAGAAGTACAAGTGGTTTCATAAAAGAAAACTACCGAGATTATAAACAATGACACAAAGAATATTGAGTTACTGTGATCTGATAGATGTTTGTGTGGAAAAAAAATCTTTTCTTGACCATATTTTTTATATTTAAAAATATTTGTTCTCTGGAAAAATGTAAAAAAAATATGTAGTTTAATGTTTGACAATGATTGATTTATACATCAAAAGTCATTTCTCAATAAATACAGGAAAATTATTTGTTTCTTGTCTTGAAATGTTAACTGTACATTAAATTATGGAATTATATAAATATTTTATTTAATAACACTGTAAAGGTGTGTCTGTTCATCAATTTCAATGTAAAAATGATCAGAATCAAAACAATTAAATAATCACATCAAAAGTTAGAAATGCTGTCTTTAGTAATTTCTTTGATTGCCAAATATATTAATGTGTGTGAGAAAATGTGTCAATGGCAGGTATTACCTTAAAATACTTTGTAGAACGGCACTTTATAAAGTTCGGTCCATTCACTTGTATCACCTTACTGGCACATATTCCACATTCAATATGGCCGACACTGTTACGTATCGCAGCAACGGGCCGACCCGCTCCATGAGGCGTCTACGTATTGATGTCTATGGGTAAAGCAACATTCTTCAGCTTACATTTAAGGTTGATTGGAAACAGACCCACTTTGAAAAGTGTTTGTCATAAAAAATAGATATTTGCTTGTGGCCGGGAGATGTTAAACATAGCTGAAAGTCTCAGTGTTTGTAAAATACCTGGGAAATTTGGGGCTGCTCCTTAATAATGCACATATAGAGTAGTTTTTTATAGGTGACAATAGAAGTGTAATTGAAATCTCATGACATGAAATCTTGTAGTATTAAGCAACCACAATAATTCACACGTAGTTAGCACCTGACTTTGTTTGGTGACTACTGGCTATTGTCCAAGATACAAAAGTGTGTATCTGTTGTATCAACATAGATACATCATTATATTTGAGAGACTCATATTTTGAAGTAAGAGAGGAAGTTGTTCTTGAACGAAGGACAAGACCAAAACTTTACAATGTGTCAAGCCCTAGCAATGTGAATGCTGCTAACACTTTGCTACTGTTTGCAAACTGGCAAACTGTTAGCATTGATGATATTGATGTTAGCATCTACTTCTTTTTGTAAAAACATCCTGTTTTTTGTAATCTGATTGTGTTGTACCCCAGCAATCTACTGGAAAATGTTCCATTGAGTGGACAGTTATATTTAAAACTACGCCTTTTGCCACTGTCAGTGACCACATTGATTACTGTTACCTTATATAGTTTAGTTATAAAGTGTTGTCTACAAAGTGTACGGTGCTAATTTTCACCCCCACATTCGATTTTACAGATCAGGGTCTCAAAAACAGCATCCTCCTCCTTGGTGGTAGATCAATCATCCTTGCGTTGCTCTCCGTCATCAGTGTGTGTGTGTGTGTGTGTGTGTGTGTGCGCGCGCGCTGTGGTGTGACTCAGTGTGAGGTCAGTGCAGAGCAATCTATGAATACTAATGTTCCATGGTAGCAAATCTGTTCATCTGGCCGAGGGAGCTACTGTAGTAATTAAAAACCTAGCATCAGGTCACATTGTTGTGGACGATCGCCAGTTACCAACAAGAAGGCCACAAAAAGTTATCTTTTTAAAAAAACAACATTTTCCCATCAGTTCAGTTTCACTAATCGCACGTCAGAATGATTTTAAGACCTTCTGGACTTTTCTCCTATAGCATAGAATTACACAGTGCTTCCCCTCCTCCACCTGTTGCTGGATACCTGACTGAAAGGCGGCTTTTCCCCAATAAACATTATGTTTGTTTGGGAGAAAATGTACTTGGAAATAACGTGAAGTTGAACATGGTGTTGCAATTAAAAGAGTGACAACCGTTACTCTTACTCCGTTATAGACTCTTATGGCACTGTTTTAAAAGCTGACTATCAGAGCAATAGTCCATCTAACAATTAAAGAGTTGACTTTGTGTAATTCAATAAAATGTGGAATTACAAAAATGTTTCCTCCCCACGCCTATTACCACACACTGATGTAAAGTTAATGATCAAATTTACCACAGTGTGGTCTAAACTTTACTGAATACACCACCATTATTAAAGTTTTTCAAAGCAGTTTTCTGTGCAGAAAGCTCAGACCTAATCCCAGAGATGAAGCCTGGGCCGTATTTGTGTAGTTCTGGTTTGTTCGAAGCGTTTCCAGCTGGAACATCTCTGAAAGTCGTCAGTGCAAACCCAGCAGCGGCTCGAAGAGGATTCCTGCAAAGAACCCACAGCAAACCGAACATCGTGTAACCTAAACAGTCGCTGCAGCCGAACCGTCCTGTTAGTCTGACCAGCACAGCTCCTTGTACGGGCGTATGCTGTCAAACAGGAAGTGGAAAGATTTACTGGGGTTGTTTAAAATGGGGTGCAAACTTACTACAAGAGCACAAAGATCAGAAATCAGACCTTGAGTTTCACACAGCAAGGTCGTGATACTGTTTTATCACTCAGGGGACGTCGAAACGGGCCACTGCATCTTCAGACTATTGATAGGAATTCATGTCACACTTTAAGGTTTCTGGGATGCCTGTCGAGAAGTAGGTCTTCCATTTTTACACAAAACACTGTCACAATAGCCCATTTTATGAAGATCTGTTCACTCTTTCTTTTTTTTTTTAGCTGAAGTAGATGATCATAAACTAATAAACTAACAGGTACTGTGGGTAAAGTTATAACACGTGCATAATGTAGGGCATCTCTGATTTCTTCTTTGAGAGAATCTAAAGGTCCCACTTTTAATATCAGGATATCAAAATGTGTTTTTATTGCTGAAATTACAAATAACTTTTTGAATCAGCCCACATTCTTGTAAGTCTATGGTTTCTTTACAATAACACAACTGTGAGTTTTAGCACTAAATCTACTAAGAATCTGCATTTGTGGACGGCTGAATTCCATCCAAGTGGACAAATAAATCATCTGAATTCATTTGAGTGTAAATGTATGACATTTGAAATATAAAACGCCAAAAAATTAAGATTGAATGTAGTACATAGTGCAGCTATGCCCAATTCACAAAGATAACCTGTGTTTGAATGATCTGTCCCTTCAATTTAAAGCTCACAGTCGGTTATTTACTTGTAGTTGTACAGTAAAAAAAACCCCGTTGTTTTCTCACATGTCTTAGGACACCACAAGTAGCATCAACCACATCGGTCAAAAAAAAAAGATAATGGGCTGACGGCTAAGCTAACTTAGCATGCTAACATCAACTCTTAACATTCCCACATGGTAATTTCCTTAATCTCTACACTGTAAAACAGCTGATGCAGCCTTTCTATTTTACCGTTGGACCTGCAGAATTTGAGAGATTGTGAGGAAACTGTAAACTAAAACTGCATTTTAGACTTGTGTTGTTGCATCTGATCACTAACCATTTCAAAGATAGTCACTAAACTACAACGTAAACAGCAAGTCACGTTCCACCTGCGTCTTTTTCCTAACAAGACATAATGAATACATAACCTGAAAGTATGAGACGCACCAGTCACTGAAGATCAGAATTGATCAGATCTGATTAGTGGCCAAATACCGAAAAACCTGATTTTATATGCAGTTAAACTAAAACCTCCCACCATTTTCAGTCTATAAATACATTAGTTAAAACACCTGTTCTTTGAATCTGCAGCACATCTTTTAATCTTTGATGAGTTATTTTGAAATCAGTCGAGATCAGCCGTTGCTACGATGTGGCTGTAAGAAGCGGTTTGTGAGGTTTGTAGGTGGTTTGAGCAGTTTACTAATGCTAATGCTTTGCTTGTGTTGCTTCGCTTGCATCTTTTCACCGTGTTCCTTCAGTTCATGCCACAAGCTGCGTTTCTATTGCAAATGTTCAATGTCAATATTCTGCTAAAGTTGAAAAAAAAAATCTAAACTTTGCAATTGTGGTGCCTCCATTTAATAAGAAACACGATTAAAATCCCACGTGAATAAGTTTGCTTATACCAAAAGTCATTAAAAACCATCCAGGCCGTCGCCCTCCCACCACTTCCTGTCGTCTTCTTCGTCTTCTCCATCGGTAATAATGTCCAGCTGCTGATCATGTGACTCGTGCGATGTGAAAAAAGTGTTTCCATTGCAGTTTTGCCAAAAATACAATTTTTTTATGCAGCTGAAAAACCAAATTATTCTAGCATTAATGTTTCCATTAAGCAAATCTATTATTTAAATCCAATTTGCACAACCATATGGAGTCAATGTAAAAGCAGCGACAGTCTCTACTTTATGTTGTTCCTCAAGAAAACAGGCTGGAATATCAAATTGTGTAAGACAATGTCTGGCGGCCAAGTGTTAGGTATTTGTCTTGAGATTGACACTCACAGCTCACAGAAATAGTTTGGTTTTTCTGTTGTTATTGTACACAAACTCGCTCACTACAAAACCTACTTCGACAATTTGAGAACAAACGACAGCGGCACTAAGCTGAGAGTCGCCCTGCTGCTTAACCTCAGTGGACGTCCTCCATCACACTTTCATATCGGCAGAGAGGCGGCTGAAGAAACGATGACATTAAGCAGATCCTCAGTCTGGAACGGCCGACGTCCTAAAGGCAACAAGACGGGGCTGAACTACATGAAGTATGACTTGTAGTTTGGAAAGTGTTTCAGCTTTCAGCATTAATGTGGAAAGTGATTCCCCCTCCTCTCTTCCTTCCTCTCCATCTGCTGCAGTGAAAATGTGTCATGGTTTCTCACCAAACTGATTTCTGCAGGAATTTGGTTGGGTCACAAAGTCTGACCTCCTTGCAGATCAGTCATGCTTTAAGACCAAATCAATCAGCTTTCTGCCGTGTATTATTGCTGTCTTACCTTGTCTGCTTGCTCCTCCTTGCGCCTCCTGCCCTGATGTCTGCCACCCGCTCGGTCAAAGGCTTGTGTCTCCCACGTTCTCCGTCTGTGGGGAGGAACATGGAAACAGAGGAAAAGAGAGACTGAATCAGAGCACTGCACAAATCCATTCTTGCATTCCAGATACATTCCTCTAAACCTTTTTTTCATGTCACATATAAGAGATAGTCACAACAACAGCAAAAAAATATTCTCTCTTTTAGAGAGAATTAAGAACCTTTTTTTCTACATGCAACAGAGAAATTCAGCTTTAAGTAACAATAAAATGTAGGTTTCGGAGCTGTGTTTTAAAGAATCGGTGTAGAATAATCCAGCTGAAATTTTAAAATATTTAAGACTATTCAGGAACAGACCTTTAATTTAACTCTGAATCACCACAATCAGCTCCAAGAATATTTTATGGTGTTCACAAAGTGTGAAATACGTAGCAATTCTCTAAATATGCATAAGAGCAACAGAAGACTTGTTCTTGGCGCAAGTGAGTCTTATGACGCCCCCTAGTTCATGTCACCCCCAGTAGAAAGTCAGGAGGGAGGGAAGAAGTAAAGCACATGGCCAACTTTATTTTCTAAATGTATTTTCCAGGGACATGATGCCATTTATAGTACAATCACATAGCTATGTTACCTTCAGTTGTATTTCAAAAACTGCCATTGAATCATAGCCGTATCTGATTCTCCTTGAAATCATCCACTGTCTCTTTAAGAAGCTCCAACGCTCTCAGACTCTTCCTCCTTCTGCATGTCATGACAACAATACTCCTCCATGATGCTGTTTATAACCATTGTTAGGAGCGTCGGGCTGAGAAGTAGCTTGTATGATGAACTCAGCAGATGTGTAGTTCCATCAGGTGTTTGCTCATCGCTGCTGCAGCTAGTCTGCAGCAAAGCTTTCGGTAAAAACGGCGCCGCTTTGTGAGAGCAAGTTTTTAGTCACCCCTGAATGGTTGCCACAGGAGATTCAAGGATTTCTCACACAAACATGAATGAATCACGGTAACACTTAAGGTGTGTTATGATGTTACCACATTACAACATGAGTAAAGCTCAAAAAAGTTGGTTTTACATAATACCCATCCTTTAAAGTGGAAATATTTGAAATCTGAAGATGATTGTAGGAATAAAGACAAAAGCACCAAGTGCATATTTAGACCAAAAGTTTTGTAATGCTATATGGATTTCTTTTTGCTTCCTGTTCACACTAAATAAGCACAAAGCAAAGTGGAGATCAAGGAAAGAAGCTGATGTCTGTTTTGGTAGCTTAAGCAAACTGGAAGTCAACTTCCAGTAAGAGAACAACGACATTTTCCAAAATGTCAAGCTGTCCCTTTAGGTTTCTCTTCTCTCCGCGCCGACATCCACTTCCTCTCGTTCAGCTTCTCCCCTCCATCTTCTCTCCTTACAGATTCATTTGTAAACCACGTGTGACTCTGCCTATGATAAATGGACCAATTATCCAGCATCAGTAGCTCCACCAAGGAAGGGAATCCCACCCTTAATAAATCAGGGCAGGATGCAACATTGCAGCGTCATTACAGAGAGGGATCCATTAACAAAACCCAAGCCAAAAATATTCACGCAATGTTAGAGCTGCTTAGGGAATAACGAAGATGCACAAGCATACGAGTCAAGACAAGAAACAAGCAGCGTTGCTCAAAAAATAACACAAGCCTTTAAGTAGCTCAAGATGGGAACTTACTTGTCATTGCACAATATGTATTTTTGGCCTTCTAAATACATTTGTTCAAATACGTATTGCAGCATACGCTTTAATCGTTCCTAAAAACTCTTCCAGACACTCTGAGGTATGCGCAAACACACTTATCCCTGTTATTACTGACTTTGACCTTTTCTCCTGGGATATGAATTCACGTGACAAACAGTCACATGATCATAACTGGTTGTATTTGTTCAGGTCTTGTGCAAATGTACAAACGCAGAGAGTATGGCACTCGTCAGAGCATAATCATGTTTGCTCTCTCGTTTGTACTTTGGTGTGGCAACCAGGTGAAAACGTTGGAATATCCAAGCAGGTGAGCGTTGATGTTTCCTGGCAGAACCACAACGCTCCAATTGCTTATGCTTATGTGTTTTTGCATTACAAAACTGTTAAAAAAATATATTCCTTGATACAAAAATAAGGAAACTTAAAATGTTGTTCATCTTTTAAACTGGTGTGTGTTTAAAAAGGAAGGATATAGTCTAAGCTGAGTGGATTTAGTGCTCAACCAAAGACTCTTCAAGCAGACTGAGAACTGGAAGAGGTCGTCGTTCCTTGGACATAAAAGCAATAAGTTGATCCACTGACACGGAAGCTAATATAGTTGTTTTTATTTTTGAAGGGTCTTAACAAATCGTTGTAGTCTTCACATTGTACAAAAAGAAAACAAAAGAGGTGTTGCTGACTGATGATGCTCTAATATACTGTTTTACATCAGTTCACTGCCGCAAGAGCAAAAAAACCCCCGAGAACATAAAAGAAACGGACGAGATGGCAAATTATTCCTTGAGAAAAAGAAGAAGCTGTTGAGCTCAGTTTCTGAATGAACAGTTTCGCATCATTGCAATAATCAAGATCACAGGATGAGAAGCGAAGACAACGGCGACGCGGCAGCAGGTTTCTTGAATTCATTTTTTTCGACTTGGCGGTTTTCATTCCCTCCTTTAACGCCGGCGAAGCGTCTCGAGCCGAGCTGCGCGGAGAGGAAAAATCAATTTCCCTCCCGTGTTCCAGCCTTCTGGTTCCCATCCCTCCCTCTGGGGCTGACAGGTGTTTATTGAAGGAGCAGAACCCATCCGCCCCTCCCTAGTGTTCTCTGCCCTGCTGCTAAGACCACTGAATCAATGTGACCCCCTCTGTCATCCTTCCCTTGCCATTTGGAGAGCTTTTTTGAACCTCCTCCCCTGGGATCTCAGGGGGTCTGTGTTCATCTCGAGGCCCTCTGCTGATGTGATTATAGCTCAGGGTGTTGCTGACTTAAAGGGTGATTAAGCACGGCTGGAAATATCCTGGCGGAGATGTCATTCCTGACCTGTGGAGAGAGTGACGATCTTTTGCGTTCTGCTACGCTCGCCGCCTCCCCCTCTTTATTTATACCTCCTACTTCTGTGTCTTTACGCTGTGCGGGAGGTACGGCAGCCAGGCAGGGGGTGTTCTGTCCTCCGCCGTGCCCGGGGTGTGAAATCGGAGCGTGGTAATTAAAAATGTGTCTCTCGCTAAGCCATCTGGACCCTGGAGAACAAGTGATTAACCTGCAAAAAGGCCTGCAGGGATGGCAAAGAGGGAGGAAGCAACTGCTCTGCAGAGTTATCTTTAGGCTCCTTGTGAAAACTACATTTGCTGTACCTGGAAATCTTTCACGCTTTTTTCAACTGTCTATGGCAGATTTTATTCAGAAACAATCACTTCCTGCGTTCAGACCAGCAACCAGCAGAAAAGTGGTTCTACTTTGCTTCCTACTGAAATACGGTATTGTCTCTAAGCTGCCATGCAGGGGCTGGTTTTAACACAGCTGTATCTGTCAGCATGAGGATAACTAATTTGTTATACTTGGATATGTAAACATAAATTCACCTAAAACCAAAATCCAGAAATTCACGTTTAAAACCTTTTCCACATTTTGTCGCCTAACAACTGCAAACTTCGTAGTGTTTTACTAGGACTTTATGTGATAAACTAACAGACAGTAGAGCAGAACTGTAAACTAGAACAGTTTCTAAAACATTTGAAAATACAGACAAGATGTATCTGCCAACTTTATACATCTAGAAACTTTTTTATTGAGAGCACAGTTATTCCTGGGAAATTAAGATCATCATACAATTGAAAATATTAAGTACAACACAATGTATACGTCTTTTGGTTACCAGATTTTTGTAAAAGTAACTAACAAATGCAAACAACAAGTACATACAGGTGCAAACAGGCAGCAAACATCAAAACCCAACTTAAAAGTTAACGACACATGTCCTTTGACTAGTTGGTCTTTAGTGGTCTGACTGACGCTGGCCAGTGCAGATGGATGCTAACCTCCCCAACTCCACTGTGAAAAACGAATCGATCAATCAATCCACACACTGCTGACTGAGTTCCTTCTGCTTACATGTTGCTGTGGTGAACAATAATAAGGCATGATTATCTTATAAAAGTATCACAGCTTCCAACTTCTAGTTTAGCAGATGAATGCTGAGTTAGGGTGTGGAAGAGACATATTTTGATCTCTGGGTAAACCAGACTGCCATAGATTTTTTTATATTTTTAGTCATTTGGAAGAAATTTCCATTTCATGAGCATCACAACTAGAGATTTCTTCTAACCTGAAAATAGGCATGACTGCTGCAAAATACCTAGAAATGCTACATAGCTGACGGAGAAATTACTTGGCAATAAAATTACTGAAACTCATGTTGCAGTATGCAGACACTCTGTCTGCGCTGATTAATTATGAGTCAGATATTTTAAATGCTTGGTTCCAGCAGCACAGCAGTTCAAACTATTTTCTATTAATTTACCAAATAATTCATTATTATGTGAGCACCTGGAGGCCCTTGTAGACAATGTATAGAGGACGTAACATCAGTCACACCACAGTCAAGTCTCAAAAAAAGGAGTGTGGAACAGAAGCCTGTTAACCTTTCATCCCAGACTTGATATATAAAAAAGTCATAATAAATAACACACACTTGTTAATGGTTCACATAATGAGTTTGTGACCCACGTCTAAACGTGATGTAGGTCTAAATTTGTGATGAGACATGATAAAATTATTTAATTAATTTAATTTTGATCAAGTACATTTCTATCAAATGGTTGTACTTCCTGGTTTTCCAAATAGACCTCAGAAAACCTTCTAAAGTTTCCCAGCTAGCATTAGCTATAAGATCTGTGGTTTCAGAAAACTAAACTTGTGCATTACCGCCATCTAGTGGTCCGGAGTTTGTACAACGTGTCCTTATGTTATAAAGTATTTGTGTATATTGAGTAAAGTATTTTAATATATTTTTTGGGGTTTTTTGTTTTCATGTATTTGCATGTAAATGTTGATTAATACGTATCATCCCATTTTTAAAAATACACTCGAACTTTATGCTTGAGAAAGAAATGCTACACATGGTTTTACAAAAAAAAATTTATTAAATGCACCACTTTTTTAAAGTGTCATTTATTCTGTAATTTAAGTAATGAAATTTAGCATGTTAAAATCCCAGGCCAAATATAGGAATAATATATACCAACATATATGGAGAGGCACCGGCGGAACAAGTCAGCGTCGGGCCGGGGGGCGAGGAAAATTTCCGGGCCCCCTAACCAATCACCGGGCCCTCTGGCCAATCACCGGGCCCCCTGGCCAATCACCGGGCCCCCTGGCCAATCACCAAGCCCCCTGGCCAATCACCGGGCCCCCTGGCCAATCACCAAGCCCCCTGGCCAATCACCGGGCCCCTTACGTGCAGCAGCTGGAAACCGTTGATTGGATGCGAGCGCGATCCGTAGACAGTCCTATAATTCTTTTGGGGGTGGAGGAGGGGGGCGACAGACAACTACTGACATTAATAAACCTTTCTCAACAGGCGGGGGCGCACTTTCTCGGTCTATAAATCCGACATTCGAGCGACTTGAATCCATTCCTCCCTCCCTGGCTCCTCCAGACCCGGGCCCCCATTGGCCTGGTTCGGGGGGCAACCGCCCCCCCAGGCCCCCTAGAGCTCCGCCCCTGTGGAGAGGTATAAAAAAGTGTAACAAGTGTAATGAAAAAAATAATCAATACCAGCAACACTGCCTGAACATGCGGCAGCATTCAGAGGCAGCGTCGTCACAGGACTCGCAGTAACGTGATGACCGAGTGACCGTACCGTCCTCCATCATAACCAAACCACGACACCCTGCAAGGTCACTCTGAAACCAGAGGCAGCAAGTTGCTCACCGACTCTTTTAAAGTCGGATTCACTGAGCTGTGTGAGGATGTAACCAACGAGATGCTCCGAAGTGGCTTTACCACCGACTGCAGTCAGAAGAAGTGACTTCAACCTGACCTCCAGAGTTGTCAGGAAAATCAAGACAATATTGACTACAGAATGTAATACAGCACGGCCACCTGCCCTTGAATATGAGAATGGGACACCTGTCCCCCGTGCGCAGAGACAGAGCGGTGGGACAGCAAGAGCCAAGTTGTCAGATTGTTAAACGCTGCAGAGGTCATCATGCTGGGAGTGACACTGAGTCTCCTTCGCTTTCAGAGCTTTGGGACTTGAGCAGCAGGCAACGGCGTCACGTTTTAAAAAGTTAGACCTACTGTAATCATCATATCTCTCTTGAAAATGAAAACTCTTGAAAATGAAATCCTTCATAGGGTGTTTTCACACCTGGTAGTTCGGTAGACTCGGTTCGATTAGGTACCAAAATCGCAGCACCTGTTACAATTTCTGATGGTGTTGCCTGTTTGTGAAGCGAACCACACCCTTTGAAAAACCTGTTCCCAAGAACCACAGAAAAAATTACACAAAAACGTCTGAAGAAGACACAAGCACCACTTCCTCCTCACAAAATGTAAACAGACATGAAGTGGTATCAAATTTTAGAGGCTGTAGAATTTCTCTTTTGTGAAAGATTACAAGCCATTTCTAGACTCTTGCGTTCTTTTTGGTTGTATTTACCCAGAATGCCTTGCTCTGCAGTCCACTTCCTGTTTTTGGAGCATTCTCCAATCCTCTTGGGATTCTCAAAAGCATTCAAACCAGGCCAGAGTTCACTACAACCGAATTGAAAACTAGGTTTGTAGGCAGACCAGAGTTCGCTTTTTATTTTGTTTTTGGGCTGACTGAGCCCAAAAACAGCTCGATTAAAGCGGACCAAACAGGGTGGATGTGAACACACCCTAAAAAGAAGGGCTTTTACAATAGTTGATGTCCACACAACTTCCCTGTTAGCTAGCAACATGAAACTGATGAACTTAGACAATGACATTAGCTGTGGATTGGGAAATCAATCAATCAATCAAATTTTATTTGCATAGCATCTTTCAGCAACAAGGCATTTCAAAGTGCTTTACGTCATAAAAACACAAGAATACAAGATCATAGAACACACAGTCAACAATATTACATGCCGTGATTACACATCAGATTATTAATTTATGTCTCATGATTATATTTCAAAAGCAACTCCAAACAGCTGGCTTTAGTCTAGATTTAAAGGAACTCAGTGTTTCGAGTTTGAGTCTAATTTTAGGGCCACAATTAGTGTAAAAAATATGAAAACCATGGATCCATGCTGCCATATTGCACCGGTTAAGGCCAATACTGATGACACAATGGTGTAGGGAATATTTAGTCTCTTAACCCTTGTGCTTGCGAGGACTGAGGCAAACGTAGAGAACTATACAAGTTTTATGTGTGTGGGGTCAATTGGACCCCATTTCTACATACAAGGGTTAAGACTCATTTAAACATCACCGCTTATCAGAGTATTCTTGCTGACCATGTCCATCTTTTATGGCCACATCGTACCCGACTTCTCAAACCTGAAATGACGATGAGCCCTCTCGTACACCAACAGCCTCCAAAGTGATCACAGAGAACATCTTTGAGGACCCATCGCCGTGTACGTCAGGCTTTTTTAAGAGCACTTCCTCACTTCCTTCTCGTTTTCTCTACCTCTCGGTCAGACCAGCTCTCCCTCGCTCCTTCGATTCGCCTGGACATCTGTGCCACCCTCTGTACGCCATGCCTATCCTGCCATCTTGCAGGCTGCAGAGCATGAACATGTATGTGAATAACACACGTTTGTGTGCTTGTGAGTGTTTTAGGTTAATCTAGGTCCCGCAGGCAGGTGGGTGGAGAGAGGGGGCCAGGAAACGGTGCCTCCGCTGGGAGTCAGGCAGGCAGCGGGGTGGAAACTCGTTGCTCCAGGGAGTGCAAATGTGTTCTGTTATGTTTATTAAATCAAACATGTGCAGCCTGGTGTGGCGCTTTTTTGTTGCATCCAAGCAAGTGACAAAGGAATGCTTTTCTTTTCTTTCTTTCTCTGAAACTTTGACTGCAAGGTGACACAGAAAAGCACAAAAACAAAGAGGAAGCCAAATATTGCTGCTCATTTTTCCCCCTCTTCAAACGCTAACCGGCAGTTTGTTGTGCTCACCGAAGCGACGTTTAGCTTCGACTTCCTTCTGTGTGACACAGATTAGGTTTCAATCAGCCTTGTTTTTGGTTCTCTACGCTCTCTCTGCTTCAGTTGTCGAGAAGAATGCAAACAGGATGTCTCTGCATTTGGTTTGAGACGTTGGCGTTATTACAAACATCAGCGGTCGGCTTGGTTCTGCAGAGAGAGGCGATCGGACTGATTCAGGCTCCGACTTGCTTGCTAACCGGTGTGGATAAGTTTCAGAACTTTTTCAGTCCGTGCTGGAAGGGAATCGCTTTGACTTTTTTACTCGTTATAACTCCAAAGCTCGGGGTTAATGTGAGGTCTGAGTGTCAAGAGACTTTGGACTAATGTTTAGATTATCGTGAAACTTTTATTTAAAGATTAGATTAGATCAGTGTTAGATCAGAATCAGGGCAACAGCAGACTTACAGGACGTTGCAAAAGTGCACTTGTGAGGTTTTCTGCACTTTGTCACATCACAACCACAAACCTTAAGGCAAACTGTTTCTATCAAGACACAGTGTTGAATAACTACTATGTGGGAAGAAAACAATTGCTTTCAAACATTTTAGAAAATTAAAATCAAAGAAAGTGTGATGTTTTGTTGTTCTTTGCAGCAAAATGAATGGCATGATATGAATGGCTGTCCATGGTTCTGCTGCAAAGTCAGCGACTTAAACTTTCTACCAAATGGAAGCTGATTGCATCTGAATTTGAATTAATGCAAAATATGTACAATGCATATTTTTATTTTTTGTAAAAAAAAATAAAATAAACAGAATTTCGAGACATTCGTTGTGAATCAGAACTGGATAAATAAACCAAATGAATTGAATTGAAATTTTTGCCCAATTTTTTTTTTTCTTTTTCGGAAAATAGTTCAGACATCTTCAGAGTGAACTGCCATTTTCAAGGTTTGCGACTGAATCTCACCTGGATTTAGTTCAGGACTTTGTTTAAGCCCTTTCAAATGCGTGACTATGCTTTGATCTAAATCACTGTGTTGTAGCTTTTCAGGGTTTCTTCCAGGATCAACCCATGTTCAGCTCCATCCAGCTTCCAACTTCAAGCTCTAACCAGCCTCTGTGTGTCGCTGCCTGCAGAAACTCCTTTCCCTTTAAAATAATGCTGCCACTGTTGAATTTTGTTGCGTATTTGGTTTGAGGTGCAAAAGTAAAAAACGGAATCTGATGCTGAAGATGAAGACGACGCACAAAAACAAGAAACGGAGACAAAAGAGACGAGACGGGACCTGAGGAGAGCAGCTGAAAGGGAGTAATGAACAGCGAGAACTGACAAGGAGTGAAGAAAACAGGCTGATATAACAGCTGGGGAGGAGATTAGTGATATGAATCAGGTGAGAACAAATCAACAGAGTGCTGTGAAGCAAGATGAGGACCTAAATGAAGGAAGGAACTTATTTCCAGAAGATTTAATGCATTTAAAATGATGCAGGAACTCGAGACAAGATCCGAAGTTAGACTTTAGTTTCAGAACTTGAGGCCTGGAAACCGTAACCCTAAAACTACAGATACAGATCAGACGTCTAAGTTGAAAGTTGGTGAGATGAATCTTTCTCTCTCAGTTTAGACTCAAAAGAAAATTGTTGTCTTATGGAGGCCATAACCAATTAATCACATGATAAATTAAAACAAACTTTTCCTCTTTTCTCTCTTTCTACCAAACACTGGATGACAAAAGTCTTGAGTTGATACCAACTTTGTTTACAGAGACTTCATAATTCATTTTATTTGTTGTTTCTGTTATCTGTTTTGGATATTTGTTAAATTAGAGTTTAATCTTCACTCTAATTTAAAGCTTACTGATCGTTGGAAACGTGTTCTTGCATTATTTTTGCCGTTATCAGATCATTTGAAAACGGTCTAGAAACAATGTTATCGTTTATAGCGATAACCTATGGGACAATTTACGGTCCAGCAAACTTTGTCACTGTGCCAGGCTTGGGCTCATGTCATAGGTTACGGATGTTTCAGTGGAGAATGAGTGGAAGTGTAAAAACCCAGGATAACTGGGTCTGGACTTGGATTCAGTTTTTAAAGTTTCGTCATTCTTTCTGAGCCCTTTCATCATCACAGAGTAAAGTCAACAATTCCTTAGAAAAAAAAAATCCGCTGTGAGTACAAAGAGCACTGAGTACAAATGCTGAAGTGGCCCGAGTCGCAGCATCCTGTTCGACACCCCCCCCCCCCCCCCCTCCCACCGTCCCTTTGAGGACCTCGACTTCTACTGTGGTTTCCACAGCAACATTTGCACACACAGTCTTTCAGGGCTTCTGTTTCCCTTAAACTGGTGGCTTGTTGCCTCTCTTTTTGTTCTGTTATTTTAAAGTTGACATCTACTCAGACAGTCAAGAGGTCAATCACTTCCCTCATCCCTTCTACGTTCCATCTGTGACATTTGACCCCTCTCACAGAGCCGATCATCACTTCCTGGGCTTGTTTATCGGCCGGTCGCTCGGCGAGACGCCTCCTCCGGTCTGAGGTTGAGAGGCTGCCGTTTGTCTCCCAGATGCGCTCCGACCCGCCTGGACGTGAGCGCTTGCGTAATTCCTGACTCACGGCTTGCGTTTGCCGTGGGCCCCGTGTGAGCAACACCACTGGGCTCGACGAAGCCTTCGTGACGAAACAGAACGGAGGCAGGGGTGGGGGTGGGGGGGTAAGCGGAGAGGTTGAAGACGCACGTCTGCGTTTTGTTGTCTTGGATTTTCTCGAATGTCTTGTGGTGTCTGCCGAGCGACGTAGGAAAACACCAACCGACCGACCACACCATCCTACTCCTCCTCGTCTGGACATCCGCCTGCAGCTGGTGTGTGGTTGGTCGACCCGGTTCTTCTTCTCACCTCCCACTACGCCTGAACCCAACACGCTGCCATTACTACCTCGTCTCTGCTGCGCCTGGAAACATCCGCAGAAACAGGTGTTCCTCTGGCTTCGCTTTCTAAGGGCTACCCAACCGTGAGGAGAGAGAAAGAAAGGAAGAAAAGGGAGTCCACCCCCCCCTCCCCCCGCTCCCCCCCTCCCCGCCGTCGTTGATGTATGGAGAGAAGAGAGATGAAGATGAAGCCAAGGCTCAAAGCGGGGAGAATGTGACTGATTTCAGAGGGAGGAGGGGATTCCATGATGCAGAGCAGCCAGTGGCATCAATCTCTAAACGACAGCATGGACTCGAGGAAGCCCTCCTCCTCCAGAACACACCCTGTTTTGGTTCAAATTTACCCACTTAAAAAAAAAAAGAGAGAGAGAAAAAGTGCATAGAAAAATATTTTTTAAAATCCTACCTTTCTTTTGTTTTGTTTTTTTCTCTTCTTCTTGGCGAAGCCCCCCCACGCATCCAGCGCCGTGGAGTAATATCCACACACTCAGTTAGCGAGTGAGGCGAGCAGAGTACATCCACACACACACACTTCTCCCTCCGTACTCTCTCTCTTTCTCTCGCTCTTTCTCTTTCTCTCTCTCTCTGTGTTTTTGCTCCAGCTGAGATCCCCGCTGCTTCCCTCCCTCCTCTCCGCCTGCCGAGTCTCCACCCTCCGGCCACAACCCGCTCCGGCTGCAAGACGCTGTACGCCGCCTCTCTCTCTCTCTCTCTCTCTCTCTCTCTCTCTCTCTCTCTCTCTCTCTCTCTCTCTCTCTCCCTCTCTCTCTCTTTCTCTTTGTTTCTTTTCTGCCTAATAGGAAACGCTCGCGCTGCCTCTCAGGTCCACCGGAAGCTCACGCGGCTTTGTATAAACAGTTACTGTAAACAACAGATTCATTCCGGCGTGGCCGCTTTTCCAATTTTTTTTATAGCTGTTTGTTGATTTAAATAATAGTTTTTAAAAAAAGAAAGAAAAAAAATGATAACCCTGAACAACAACAGCATCCTGTGTGGCGTGCATTCTTGTGCCCCTGCCAAAGCGGAAGCTTTTAATCTGCTTAATCTACTTGCATGTCACAGTGAAGCCACAATAGTTCAGAATAATAATAATAAGAGAGAGAGAGAGAGATAGAAGTTGAGACAGAAAGCGGCTGTACATCGGGATGCTCTGCCTGCCACATTGATTTGAAATCATCTTGATTGAGTGTGCAGATCTTTGCTGTATTGTTTAAAAAATAATTTTGTCTCGTGTTAAAACCCCACTTCAAAAATTACATCTTGTTCTAGTTTCTAGTGCAAATATTTTAGCACATTTGAAAGTAACTAGCAAGTTTCAGCAAGAAATAGGAGCTAGTTTCAGGTAAAAAAAAAAATCCTTAATTTTCCATCAGCAGATTATTTCACTTACACTAAGACATTTTTCCCATGTTGGAAGTAAAATAACATGCCAGTGGATCTGATACTTTTTCATCAAGCCTGTCTTATTTCAAGTGTGACTAAAATATTTGCACTAGAAACTAGACCAAAGCCACTGTTGGATAAAACAAGACAAAGTTGTGCAAAATTGTAAAGTAGAACAAAGCTTATTTTTTAAAAATAACACTCTGAAAAGTGTGGTGTGCTCTTGTGTTGCATAGCGTACAGCCAACTTCGTTTCCGCCAACGAACGTTGCTCATTCTGAGTCAGATTGGATGGACACTCTTCAGTCCTGATGCTTCATTTAATCTAGCTTTGGCCTTTGACTAGACCGCCCTAGTATGTGCTTTGATCTACAGCATGTTTTTGTCTCAAATCTTTTACAAGTTTCCTTCCTGCATTTAGTTCCATCTAACTCCATGAACTCTTTGTCCTAGCTGAAGAAAAGAAAACCCCACAGGATAACGCTGCCACCACCATACATACCCCTGGTGGAGGGTTTTCTGCACAACTACACTTCTCTTCTTACAGTAATATCTGTTCACAAATTCTCCCATCTGAGTCATGAATTTCGAGATGTTGCACGCTCGACTTCGACCGTGAGGTTCCCCTTCGCTTTTGGTCGCATATGCTTTGCACGAGCGTCTGTTAAAACTGAGCAAAGCATCAGATCTTTGTCCAAAAATCACTAACACAAAGATCAAACGCACTGAAACTCGAGCACTCCGAGTACTTTAACATTTCTGTTTTAAGATGCTCTGCAGATCGGTCTGACAGGAAGGCACTCGATCTCTTCAGGGACTGAGACTGTGAATCATCAGCGTCCATCTCATCCTGTCCCTCATGTCCGCCACTGTCGCATCTTCACGTTCCTTCTCCCAGCGGGCAGCTTGTCCACTGGTCCCTAGTGTTTTGGGCGATACTGAGGAAAATCTAGAACATCTTTAAGTTTCCTACCACTGTGTGCTTCTTCTCTTGTCTGTTAGCTCAGGCGTGTCAAACTCATTTTCATTTTGGGCCATAGTAAGATCACAAATGTGGCAGAATGTCTTGATAAAACTGTTAAAGTATCAATATGTAAATACTACTTGACATTTTGTAAAAGCAGGAACTTCTAATTGTAATTTTTGGATAAATATCTAGGACGTTCGTCACTTTTAAAGACGCACTACTTAATTTCTATCCTGAGATTTTAGAATAAGGAAAGAAAACCTTTGCAAAAAGATCTTGAGAACATTTTCTTCTATGTATATATAAAAAAAATACCACAAAGTTTCAAAATGCCAAGATTTAAACAGATCTTATTACAATGAAAGTGTAATCGGAATGAAGTAGAACTGAACGTGAAGAGGCAGCAGCAGAGAGCGGAGTTGAAAGTTTAATAAGAAATGATGCAAAAAAGAAATCACACAGGCAACAGGGAGCCAGAGCAGAACAAAAACAAGAATCTAGGAACAAAAATTCAGCAATGAGGAACAGGGAGGTAACAGGGGCCCCCAGCAAGGAATGACTGAGGATGAGTTGCACATATACTGGAGAGCTGGATTACTAGATGGTTGACTGGAAACAGGTTGCAGGTGTGAGCAAAGAGAGAGAAAGTGGTTCAGGAAATGAATTTAATACTAAAGAATGAACATGATAAAACTAGACACAAGAAATAAACTATAATCACTAAGAAGTAGTAAGCTGACGTAAAACAGAAACAACACTGATCTAATCAAAGAAACACACCAAATCAGTGAGTGACATCGTGAATGTGAGACAAAACATCCCCGTTTGCCACTTGTGAGTTGGCGCCCTGGAGCCTCCTGCAGCTGTGCGGTTCGTGGGCGCCGCGTCGCGAGCGACGTCGTTCGTCTGAGCGTCACGTTCTGCCCGAGTCACATTGTCCTCAGCTCCATTCATGCGCGCATTACCCACCGCCAGGCGCTCAGCAGCAGCAGCAGCTCGTCTGGAGAGAGGAGGGCGGCGAATTAACCGAGAGTCGGTTCCTCTGGTGACGGCGAGGCCTCGGGACACGTCACAGGGTTGTTGGTGTGAACTGGAGCGGCTGATGTTCTGGGTCTTGAGTCTAGATTACAGTGCTGGAGCTTTTCCACAGCGTGTCGCCACGAACACAGGTGAATTTTATGTGGTGAAATGACACCAAAAATGATGCGCGGTGACATTTTGGATGTCATTTCTTTGCTCCGGTTACGTTAAGATGGGTGAGACCAGACATTTTCAAACATTGTGACAGATTCTTATTCAGACTTTGACTGGTCCATGAATCTGATTAGATCTAAACCACTGTTAACGTTTTTTGTTTGTTTTTTTTGCTCTGCTGAAAGGTGAAATTTGACCCAGTTTCAAATATTTTACTGCTTAAAAAACATTTTGTTTGTGGCTCAGTAAAAGTATGATACAGCCTCCACTGTGTGTGTTACGGTGAAGATGTGTGTTCGGGGATAATTTGCTAGTTGTGTTAGTTTAGAATATAGATTATGTTTTAATTATGTGTAGTTATGTGTAGTTTATTTATTGATTAGTTGACTTCTGAAGACTACTGGATTTTATTAGCAGGTGTCAGAATGAAGGAGGGCACATTTTTTTGTTATATGTCATTTGTTATTTTAAAAAATCATGTATTAATTTCCTTACACCTCACTGGTTTCCCTCAATCCAGCTAAATGAAACGGATTTAAAGCTGCAGATGATATCTGACCTTTTTGGTAGGGGGGATTTATTAGTTTTGATGAACAACTACTAGAGAAAATCTGTTGCAATTTGAAAATATAGCAAGAAAAAAAAAGATCTAAATTAACATAATTCTGTTATGGGAATAGAGTACAATTGTTCAATAAAAACAACTGAAAAGAAATAGCTACTTTAGTTGTTTATCATTTTTAGTCAAACCTATTAAGGTCCAGTTTGGAAGTTTCCACAGAGCCGCTTCCGGAGCCACAGGTTGTAAACTCGCCGGGTCTGTAGCATAGAAACCCATTAAAATACTAGTTTGTGGTCTGTAGTTTGTAATGTGACCCGCTCAGTAACATCTTTGCGCGGTGCTGGAGTTCAGCAGGCTGGTCCAGCGCACCCAGAGACACAAACAGTGAAACGCTTCCCTGCAGATGAACCCAATCCAGAGATTTGCTAATTCATAATCTGATTACTGAGTTTTATTATCAGCAGATCAAGGATCATCTCCGGACCTTTTGGTGTCACTGCAGCTGTTGAGTTTAATAGGCTGCTCTGCTAAGTGCCTTTAATCCATTTTATTTTTCAGAGCTTATTAAAAACAAAAAAACAAAAAAAGCTTGTGGCTTTTCACTTTGACTTGCTATTAAAAGCTCTTATCTTCCAATAACAATGTTTTGTTTTGGTTTGGCAAGATTTTTTTTTGTTTTCCTTTTTTTGTTTTCTTTTGACTTAAAAGGTTGACCACCATCGTTGTATTTTCCAAGGTCCCCCCCCCCCAGGCCCGTTGTTTTGTTTTGCTTGCGGAGGAGGCAGATGCTGCAGGCCGGGGTGGGGTTATCATCCAGGCAGGGGGGATGGGCCCCGATTTTCATCTGCGATTTGCAGCCATCTGCCTCCTTCCAAGGCCGAGTAGAGCCACTCCGTCTGTTCTGCCCTCTGGGATTTAAAGAGAGAGAGAGAGAGGTTGTGTGTGTCGTCGGAGATGCACTGTCACGCAGTTTGCTCTGATAGTGAGGCACGTTTAATAATAATTATAATAATGATATTAAAAAATGCTAATGAGGTTGTAAAAGCTTAAGAACATGATGTAAAACCAAAATGCTCCAAACTGAGCAGCACGTAGTGAAACAAGTCAAACGGCTAGAGGATGGAGAAAAAGGAGCGTGTGTGTGTGTGTGTGTGTGTGTGTGTGTGTGTGTGTGTGTGAGGGGGTGACAGGACCAGAAAAAGGATTTCCCCCCTCTGTGTTGCCATGGAGACAGCAGTGGATGGAGGATGACTGATTTCCTGTACAGCTGTAGAGAGAGAGAAAGAGGTGGAGCCTGGTGAAAAGAGTGAAGCATCCAGGTTTTCTTTTCCTCTGCTACACCAGAGCATTCTGGGATATGTTTTCTTCCCCAAGTTTTGGAAATTTACCAAATGAAAAAAAACAAAAGAAAGAAAAAAGAAAACCTCGGATGTTAATCTGTTCCAGCTGCTGCTGCTGATTGGAGAACAACACATGGAACTTTTTTTTTAAAGAGAGAGACAGGATCTGCAGAACAACGCTGAAAAAGACGATTGGTCAGTTTTGTTGTGAGGGTCAGATCTGACAATAGTGTTTTCTGAAAACGGTTTACGGAACAAAAAGCAACTTCAAACTGCAATGCGTTTAATTTTTCGTCACGTCTAAGCTTTAGTTTACCAATCAAGAACTGCTTCTCTTTATTGTGAAAGTAGCAGCACAAAATTGTTTTGTGAACAGAGCACGACATGTGGCTTTCACTATTTTCTGCAGATACAAATCTGAAAAGTGTGGCGTGTTTGTATTCAGTCCTATTTGATCTGTTGCAACTAAAATGGTGCGTTCACACCAAAAGCGTTTTGAGCATCAGGCGTTGCGTCGCATTTTGAGCATCTAGCATGACGTGATTTGAACCATTTGAAGTGTCAAGAGCGTCCAAGGGAAAACAATGGCTGTAGCCGACGCATCTGATGCGGCTTCGATGCACCTTCACATAGACTTTGAATGTAAACCAGACGCACAAAACGCTAGGTATAGAGCAGAATGTCAACCATCTGCATTCAAGGTTAGAAAGCAGAGACTGTTTCTAAAAGAAGGAGAATCTTGTTTAGAGTTTGTCACAAACCATGTAGAGGACCCCGTGATGAAACATGGTCATGGCAACGTAATGCTGTGTGAGTTGCTTCAACAGCAACAGAAGAGCTGTTGAGAGTTAAACAGTTCAATGGTTTAGTTTAAAGAATATCAATGATGCGTTACAACGGTTCAGTCAAAGTCCAGACCTAAATCCACTGATTTGGCCATTATGAAACAAATTGCTTTCTCTGTTTCTCTCTCTCTTTTTTAAGGAACATTTATAGCTACATCTACAGACTTGAAGACATATTTACATTTTGTAGTGGCCCAGTCACTGAAACAGTCTGTGGAGAAAACCATCAGGGTGACGGCAAAGAGGCCTTCCAACCTCAAACACTTAAAACTCACCATTACGTTGAAATCAACAAAATACAGAGAGCAGCATGCAAAAAGCTGGTCAGCATTTACAAGAAGAAAACTCTGCTAAATGTAGTTTAAACACAAATACAACACAATTTATGAAACGATATGACTAGTCAAACAAGAACAACATACCAATATTTCAGATGTGCTGTCCTTATATCACCAATATTTATAGAGCTGAGAAAAGCAGAGGTGACGCAGAAACCAGTCTGTTGTACGCTACTGCCACCTTCAGGTCAAATTAAGTTATTGCTGACGGATGTGTTCCAGCAGAGGGAGCAGCAGCTAAATAAATGTTAGAATTTTTTTTACTTCTTCCTCCTTTCTTTTTTTTCCTCTGAAAGTTAGTTATATATTCATTACACACATATTCCAAGTATTTATTGGAGTTAATTTTGATGATTCTGACTCACAATTCTGCTTTTCATCAAATTTGAATATTCATATTCAAACTGTACAGGATAATCAATATCAATGTTTGGGGGTTCCTTTGTGTTAGTTTTTGCATCGTGGAGATGACCTGTCTGTGGCTCTAATGAGCTGTTAAAAAACCCAGGCTGGTTTAATAGTGACTTTAAGTAACGTGTTTGCTCTCTCTCAACTCTTCCTTTGCTTCCTTACCAAATTACAAGCAGATTTTGGTTTAATCAGAAAGACAAATCAACAGTCCTGTCTTTTCCCCCCATAGCCCAGGTAGGGCATGTATGACCTTTCTGTTGGTTCAAGTGTGGTTTATCTCTAAAAATGCAAAAGTTGTCTGGTTATGCTCATTATCTCTTCCACTTAACTTTCTATTTTTATGCGTGGACATATCACTTTATGAAAAGCATTGACCCTTTATGAAGTGTCCACCTGGTGTAGAAAGGGGTCAATTATAATCTGCTAGGCAATCATTGACTATGTAGATAATAATTATAAGATTTCCATCAAAAATCATTCTTATTGTTGTTCAGCAATATGCAAGTATATCGCTTTAGAAATGAATAATAAAATAAGTTTCACTTTTTCCAGTTTAATGACTCAAATAAATTAACCATTCAATTATTCTCTGAACACACTGAAAAATCTGCATGGGGTTAGTTAAATAACAGACAGCAGCTCAATAGTAAGATACATGTACCTGTTTATTGGATGTGAGGAACATTAGTACCAAAAAGGCACAGAGCAGATCCATTATTACAAATTATTTTTTTAACAGTAGGGTGACAAAACAAAAAACAAAACTCTTCTTTTCCTGCAGGAAGATCCTTTCACAGAAAGGATTATGGGACACAGACTCTTACAAAGCGTAAGTAGGACCATTTACTAAAGCCGGAGAAGCAAATCACAACATGATGAAACCTCAAAATGGCAGGTTTATGCCCGCATGGCTCTGTACCTAAATATCTGAGTTAAATAAAAAATAATCATTCTTGCTGCTGCTGATCAAAAAATGACTTTGACACCTTCGATTAATGAACAGCTGTTGTAAAAAAAACAGGAAGAAACAAAGAAATTCATTTAAATTTCATAGCATCATAACTTTAAAGAAAATGTTTTATTCTAGAGGTTGTAATACTTAAAACTGACCTGGTAAATCTGCAAAGAGAAGCGCGACTATCCACCTTATTCCTAGCTCCCGGTGAGGGTTCGCGTTCATTTTGGGCGCGACTTCCGCCGCAAACCGGAACCGCCATTTGTTTACATGTTAGCAACTCGCTAACAGGCTTTCGTCAGAGGTTTTAGGTTGTAAAATACCAGCTGTCACGGCTTAAACGTGGCAATATCGTTGTTGCCTCTACCTGCAGCTAGTGAAAAGTGGGATGGTTACTTGAAGAAGTGGCCGCAAATAAGCACTTAGCTTATGTAGCTACTCCTCTATACTGAGCAGCTGTCTGATAGCAGACGCCATGTCCTTAATCAATTTTTACTTAATGTGGTACAATAACCAAAAAAAGAGATGTAACGTCTACCAGGAATAAAGTTGAGCAAAAACACCTTACAAATTACAGTGAACCACTGCCACTTCCGGTGGGCGCCGGAAGTAAGACCCATAAACGTTCCACAGCACCTTCTTCCAGGAATAAGGTGGATACTATATTACTAATTAAATTTGGCAAATGTGAGGATTTATTGCTGACACTTGAGGCAATCATGTGGATCTTAAATATCAGCCAACGAAAACAGAATCTTAATAATAAACTTGTGATATATGTGTAACAGTTATTATTTAAGAAATAAGTTCATGACACACACCAGAAGTTTTAGAGCACTTCAGACTGAGAGCTAAATGTTTGTTAGCATATCTTAGCATACAGGCTAAAAATAACTAGAACATTGAATCTGACAAAATGAGCACATTTACTAAGTTGTATTTAGAATATAAAAGTTTTTAGAGTTAAGACAAGTGAACCGATTAAACCATTAAAGATAAAACATTTGAGTGGAGACTTATGAACGCACTTGGTCCTGTCAGTTCCTGAGCACATTTTTATGCTAACGTGGTATTAGTGGGCAGAGCTTAAGCTCCTCTCTGGAAAACTTTAAATAACTCTTCTAATGTTGCCAAAAGTTTTTATTGACAACATCAGTGTAAAAAAACAGGAAAACAGGCTCGTGATCCAAAATTGAAGTTTTGAAAATATGCAGAGGGGAAACAGCCACAGGGAGCAGCAAAGAGGTGACAGGAAGATGTTAGTGGCTGGTTAAGTGTTTCCTGCCATCAGTGCTAGGGTTCAAAGGTTAGCATGGTCCAGGCATGGGTCAGGTGGAGGTTTTAAAAAGGAACAGTTCCAAAGCTACAAAATGTTTCTATCACTTTGTTACAATGGTTTTATTGCAATGCCAGGTAGAATTGGTTGTTTGAAGCACACAATTAACAGAATGCTGCCCCTTCCCCACCTATTTGATAAGCCACCAATTTAGCATCCAATATGGCCGTCACATATATAGACCATACTGAAAGTTATAAATTGAAAACCAGTCTCATATAATATATTGTATTAACAGTGGCATTCAGTGTTGTGAAACCATAATTTGTGAGCATATTAAATAATAAAAAAAAGAAATTCATAGTTATCTGTGTGTATTGTTAAGAAAAGTTAGCACTAAAAAACCCACAAATCTTGCCGTTTTGGAACTTGTGACTAAAACTAACTAAATTTTGATGTGACTCTGATTTTTGAAACTAATGGATCTCAGGCTTGTGATAAATCCAGATTTGTTGGTCCAGGAGGCTGAAGCCAACAGTCAGTTCAAGGTGCTAAGCTAAAGCTAACTTCTACTGGCTTGAAGTAACTCCAGTAAAAAAAAAACCAACAGATTGGAACCATTCTCAGGTTGTAATGGCTGCTTGTTAACAAAAGAAGCAGATTATTATTTACACAGGAAACACAGGAGGATGGCAAGCAGTGCGTCAACAATAATCTTCCTCTGTGAAACATGTACAAAGAGCAGAACATAAAGTGCTCATGGTCTGAGGGAGAAAAAGCAAAGTGGTTTAAATATTAATAAAATAATGTTACTTAACTACTCTGACCGGAAGTTGCTTTACATGTTTCACTGTCCGTTTACGTTTCACACAGGAATATTACTGGTGACGCACCGTCTCCAACCTCAACTTCCTGAGTAAATGACCAACCGATGTAAATATGACAGCTAGTAAAATTGAGTTTGCATACATTTTTTTTCGAGACTAGAGTTTTATAGAAATCCGCTTTGGGCTTAGGTGTCCTTGCGGCTATCAGTTAGCATGATCCAGATTTGTATAAAACAAAGATGCCAAGGTAAGATACTGCCGATAAGATCTCACTTCCCTTTATGTCTGCTCATCAAGACAGCATTAAAAGCATGATGCAAATAACAGTTAAGACTGCAAAAATCTCTACTCTACATATTTTGGCATAAATGTTGCTTTTCTATTAAAATATAAGATGCTCATATTTAAAATATAAGTGCAAAGCAAAGTTAAACCTTGGTTTCTAATTGTGCGAACCTCTCACCAACCCATGCCTGCTAATGACTGTGGTTTTGTTCGCCTTGCTCAAGTATTGCATCTCAGAAATGTTGCCTTATATAACAACATAACTCAGTTTTAATTATTCGGTTTCCTGTTTCGAGCCAATCCCTTTTTTCGTGTAACTTTTGTGTAACTCCACTTGCATTCTGTCGCATTTAAAACTAAGAAACTATTAAACCGAAGTCTAACCTGCCACATTGTTGCAATTATTCTTCTAATCCGTAACAGAGCGCCATGTTACCCACGCTGTCTGCAGTGCATCAACATGTATCAACACACCTGACCGGCTGTATCGGCATGTCCTCAGGCCGTCTGGACTCTTACTAGGAGATTGAAATGACAAAACCAGATGAAACCAGTTAGTCTGGTTAGTAGCTCTGCATCCTTAACACTGCAACCGAGATTTGTTCGTAATACTGAATGACAGCAGAATATTATCTAAACATAAACTATATATTTTTTTTATATAAAAATACATCTAAAAATGTTTCTGTTATTTTTTTTGGTTGGAAGATGTGAAATAAAAACAACGTAACGAATTCCAGTAAAAAAAAAGAAGGAAAAAAAAAGGACAAAAATCAGCACTGACAGAAGGCTAGAAGTGTAAAAAAAGACATAAAGCATCAACATGCATGGGTTGTTTTGGCTGACAGCTCCATTTTTGACTCCAGATCACACAGAATCGTATTTTGGCCACAAAACTCGAATGCATGCTGGGACATGTAGGAGCTCTCAGGCTCACTCCTGCCTGGACACTTCGGCTAAATTTCACAGGACGAATAGAAAAACGACGTGAAGCCTTTTAAAAAAGCTGCAGAGCGAGTTGGATTCGCTGACTTAAATGTGCATGAGAGGTTTAAGAGATTGCAGAACCTTCGATCTTCATGGCTTGAACGTTGGGAGAGGGCTGTGATTGTCAAGGCGAGCGTTCGACACCTGCATAGTGTTGCCAAGGCACGGCGGTGGTGTGTTCACATCGGTTACGTGAAGAAGAAGAAGATGATCGTAGCTCCGGCTCGTCGCGCCGGAGGAACGGTGGACGTAGAATCAGGCGTTCTAGTTTAATTCCACTTTTTGTTTTTGGCTTGTAGCCCAGAAGACGTTCATCTATTTATTTACAAACAGAACTGCTTGTCTTTTTTTTAATACCTCCAGTCTCTGCATGGCTTCAAAAAGCAGCTGAACAAAAAATAAAGATAGAAGGATCCCTTTTGTTACCTTTGAGCAAAAAACAAACTCCGTCCAAACTGTTTGTTCTGTCAACACGTCTTTCTTCCCAGAATCCTCCTCGCCTGCAGGTCAGTCTCAGGAAGTGGACGAGCTTCCTCGCCGTCACACCACGAACTCGGGCACCTCGTCGTTGGTCAGGTCCAGGGAGAAGTACTTGTTCGTCCGCTTGATGGGGAAGGGCTGCGGCTCGCCGAGTGCGCCGGCGCGCTGCTCCGACAGGCCCTGGTGTCCCTCGCCGTCGTTCAGCTCCTGGGCGCAGCCGAATGTGTAGCTGTGGGCGGTGTCCTGGCAGAGCTCCGCCCACTGCTGGCAGTCCTTCTGGTAGAGCCGGATGTCGTCCAGCGATTGGCTGTGGCGGTCCGTGGAGGACTGAGGCTTCCGGCTCGTAGTCGTCTGTGAACGTAAAAAGGAACAATGGCGACCAAATGAGGTCAAAACCTGCTTTGGGGTGAATGTAGCTTACAGCTGGGAAAAACAGCCACGTTTGTTGCATTTTCAGTGGTTCTGTTTTGCGCTGCGCTGAGCCAAACTATCTGAACTAGTTGAAAAATATCTGCCCCCAGTCGCCTGTGGTGGCGCCGCCCCAAGAACCACTGAAGGAAACGACCAGAAAACCTCAGAGGAAGACATGAGCGCAACTTCCTCCTATGTAAAATGTAAACAAAAACGGAGTGGCGTCAGGCTTTAGAGGATGTAGGATTTCTGTTTGTCATTGGTAAAACAATTTCTCTCACTAATGCAAGACGCTTGTGTTTGTTTTGGTTTTAATTACCCAGAATATTGTAAAATAGTTAAATTCCTGCTTTTGGAGCGGCCTTTGGTCTACTAGGCATTAACATATGCATTCGTAAAATAGTAAGACTGTAGTCAGTTTGGAGCAATAAAAGCAGGATTTGCGTTTGAAACTGAATAAATGCCGTCCTTGCAAATACATTGTATTTCAATAAGATTTCAATTTGTTTGAAATATTTCTTCCCCAATGGAAAATAAAACGCTTCCATCAGCAACAAAATGTGCTGGAGAGCTAAATTTTGTATTATTCTTGAATTTTTACTTTCATCTATACTTAAACAGACTTGGAAATCACTTTTTTCAGTTCATTACACTGCAAAACTGTCCCATGCTGCTGTCAGATCAATCAGATCTTCAGACTAAATCATCCCTGTGGTGCTGTTGCATGTTTGTGCTAAATTATGCAGCTTTCAAAGGGAGGGAGAGAAAAAAGAGCCACACTGGCTGAACGTTTACCTCTGGAAGGGTGGGAACGACTGTGTCAAATTAGGCTGGACCGTATAACTGGGCTGAAAATAACTTCAAAACACTTTGGAGGTTTGTCGTCGTGTTCCACCCGGTGCCGAAATGAGTCAGAAGTTACCTGAGGCAGCGACTCGATGCTCTGTCCTCTCATCTTGACGACGGTCTCCGAGGAGCTGGAAGTGGAGGAGCTGATGTCTTTTACTATCAGGCCTGAAAAGAAGCCAAAACACAAACATTTTAGAGCAAATCGCAGAAACGTGGACGCTGTGTGTCGCTCCCCTGAATGTCTGTACCTGAGTATCCGTTGGTCTGGTCTGGTGACATCGTCAGCATGTCCTCGGTGATGTGGATGCACAGCTCCTGGTCCAGAGCCATTTCGTGAAGCTCCTCGTAGTCTTTGGGGTCGTCAACCAGCATCTCGATCTCTGCTGGGGAACAAAAACAATATCAGAGTAAAGGACTACAAAACGTCAAACTGGTTCAAAACCCTGAAATTCCCTCGCAGATACATCAAACTCTCAGCTGTAGAGTAGCTTTTATACAACGACGTCCAGGACAAAAACACAAACCAGAGGAAAACAAAAAACTTGAAAACCTGTCAAAAGAGATTATTAGGAAGAAAATGAATATTTTATCTGTTATAATAGAGACAAATCTTTACTTCTTATCTACAAGGAAGTAAAGAGGAATGAAAACCCATGTTAATAAATAAAGTAGCTAAATTATAAGCATACAATGCTAATAAAAGAAACATGAGCTAAAGTAAAAATAATGGATAAATTATTTAGTAAATATATTTTTTAAAAAAGGAAGTTTTTCAACATATCACTATCGTCCTGATACGAAATTAACAGCCGATATTTATCTCCATCTTGATGTAATTTGTTTATTGGCTGAATACAATATTAACGTCAACCCCAATTTTGATAACGGTGCAAAAATGAATGGAAAAATACAGAATTATGAATAAAACGAATATAAAGATAAAATTATTCCATTAAAATTATTCCCTAAATCCTAATAATTCTTGGCTGAAGGAGCAATTAAGACCTGTTTTATCCCCAGCAGAAAGTTGTCATGGTCATCAAGGTCAGATCTATCATCAGGACACTCAACATAAACCTGAGTGTCGACTGAGCGCGATCATGTTTCAAGAAGGAAGGACACAAAGTCTAACAAGCACTGGACCTTAAAGTCTAACCCTGTGAAACAAAAACATTTCACTGCTCGTCTCTGTGAGCTAAGCTACGAACACATCAGCCCACATACAGAGCAAACCATCCGCTCTTACCGTCGTCGTCCAGGATGCGCTCTTTGCCGCTGCTCTCGATGCCGGAGGTGTGGGAGCTGCCATGGCTGGTGGTGGAGGAGCTGCAGGTGCGCAGGGGCCGGTGAGGGGCCTGACCCGGGGCCCGGAAGCTGTCCGTCTCGATGCCGGACGTGTGCGAGCTGCCGTGGCTGGTGGTGGAGTGGCGGGAGAGGCGCTTGTGGTGGGACACGCTGCCGGCGCTGCTGCCGCTGGCGCGGGAACGCTTGTCCAGCTGCTCCATGTCCAGGTCCAGGGCGTCGCTGATGTACGACTCCCGGTACTGCTTCTTCTCTGGAGATACGACGACATGAGAAAACGTCAATATTTAGCACGTTGGTACTTCACAATCTTAAAATTATTTCTTTTTTTTTTTTTGCAGAAAATTGAAGAAGCACTGTAAGAAGTAAAAAAAAAAACCCTAGTGGACTGGACTGAATGCGGCGGTTCCAGGGGTGTGAACACTTCAGCGGAGCAGCGTGTGTAAACGAACACCGGACTCACCTTCGTTTTCCTCCAGCCGACGGACCTGTTTGAGGACGGGCTGCAGGTTCATGTAGAGCCGGTGGCTGTTGCTGAGCAGCTGCAGCAGGTGGCGGGAGCGCAGCGGGCAGCCGGTGTAGTAGATGAGCTTCCGGGCCGAGGGCAGACCGTCAGGGAGGATCTCAAACTTTTTACCCTGAGGGAGCAAAAGAGAGGGGAAATAAAACATCTGAAAAGTGCCAGAGAGGCTGCAGGGTTTAACAGGAGTCGGTTCATGTTTCTGTTTTCTCACGTAGAATTTTAGAATTTTCCAGAGAGGAAAAATTAAATTGGTTGGTTTTCCTCCCCAAGATTTTGTCTTTAAATGTGTCTAAAAACATATTTGTGTGTCTGTTTCTTCCACACACCTGAATACTTTTCTTCTTATCTGAACTAAGTTCTGACTGCAAGGCTGAGCTAAGCTTTGTTTATTTCAATATTGATTTTTTTAATGTGTAAAATATGAGCCAACTTTTATTTCAATTACACAAAGCTGTTAGGAATAATAAATATTCAATACGTTGAGAGAATCCAAACAAATTGTCTTATTGTAAATCACCTTCCTTCTCAAATTAAATGCTAAAAACACAAAATATGAAGAAAGTTACAAAAAAAAAATCTCTAAAAGCTGTTCTCACTAAGGTTTCTGGTATTTAGCTAATTGGAATAATTTTGGCAATTCTAACTAACTTAAAATAAGAGAAGTGTGTTCTGATTGAACTTCAGACAGTGTGTGGGTTGTGTGTGTGTGTGCATGCGTTTGTGTGTGAAAATATCTGGATCCAACTCTAAATTATATTTTCCAAATTCAGACATTTAATAAAACATTATACTGCACTTAATTACATAATTGTGCAGTTTGAATATCAAGCACTTTCAAGGACTTTTTACAGAAATCAAGCACTTTCCAAACGTTGAAAACACCTAATTGAAATTCAGGCATGTTTAAAAGAAATAAACATTGAGGTTTGTTTTTTTTTGGAAACATGATGAAGGTTGAAATAACATCTTCCTAGATATTTCAGCAGCATCACAAGTCTTTTCTGCCTCTCTTTCTGAAACATCAGGATCAAATTAAGGCAAGATGCAAATAAAAAAAATCTGCCTGTCTGAAACATGCCACGCCTTCCTGGAATGTTTTATACCAAAGATAATCTCAAGTCCAGAGCCCTAAATCCTTCTTAACATCTGGTGTTTATTGAACCCGCTTGCTTTCAGACTCGCCCGCCGGTGGATGACGCAACCCATGGGTTGGGTGAAAGCTGGAAGTCTTTTGCTATTCTGAAGAAGGGCAGGAGAAACGGTCCGGCTTCAGGCCACCCAGCCACAGCCACGCCACGGCTCGCTGTCACGGCGCTCCGCGCGGGAAAGCCACCCCCAAAAGAAAGAGAAAAAAAAGACGAGGGAAAACAGGACGTCCAACACAGCAAAGCCCAAAACAAAGTGATGGATCCAGAAGGTTAAATTATATTTTAAAAAACCCAGATACCTTCCAGGATCTTTTTTGTTTCCGGATGGAGGAAAGATGGTGAGCTGGCAGAAAAAAACATCCAGATATATTGAGAGCTTCTCTGGGTCCCTTAGAGTGAAGTGGCTGCTGGGCTCAGCTTAACGACGCGCTGAGTCAGAGCAGAAACGAGGAGATTCAACAAGGTTCCCTTTAACGGCCACAGGGTTAGTAATGAAGTCAATGAAGCACGAGGCGTGTTTATCAAAAGGCAGAAACTGGTTCTGCTGATTACTAAAAATCCACGTCAATTGTGCAGAGTGTGTTTGTGTGTGTGTGTGTGTGTGTGTGTGTGTGTGTGTGTGTGTGTGTGTGTGTGTGTGTGTGTGTGTGTATGTATGTGTGTGTGGGCTAGAGTGAGAAAAGTCTCTCAAAATCCCGGATTGGTTCCAGAGGACTCGCCGGCGGAGATAAATCAGCAGTTTGGAGGGGAAAACGAGGCCTTGCGTAAAGGTTTCCACAATCCTGAGTGAGCGCTTGCTTTCCGCACGCATCCACTCCGAAACCCAGGGGGACGAACCGTTTTTAACCGACGCCGCGGCTGGTTTAGGAACTCAGGAAGAAGAGCCTATCTGGGGAAAAATACGCCGCGTCGCCATTCGACTCACCACAAAAACGAGTTTGCCCACGTTGGTCCAGGGGAAGTCGTACAAAAGCTGCCTGACTGAGCCGACGTTCTGCAACACAGAGAAGGGGGAGCGAGGGTTAAAGCCGACAAAGAGACATGGACAACACTGCTGCAACCTGAGAAACATCCTACGTCTACAGAGATGTGCTGCCTCGCTTTGATACGTTACAGCCGACAGCTTTACTGTTCTCTACTGAAATCAAAGAGAACGGGTGATCTGACTTAGATACATTGATTTGACTGAGCACAAGGAAGCATATTAAATTAATCCAGGTTCATTTATGAAGTTGATTCATCTATCAAGAAGATAAACAAACATAAATAAAGTGAGTTTGACAAACTTTATTCAGATATTTGTGACCATTATTAACATAATTTTTTTTTAAAGTTGGATCTCTGTTCTCTTTTTTCAGTGGTGAGTAATTGGAAAATGGAAGAAAAATGATACCCGGTTTTAAACCTTTAACCAATAAAAAATCTGAAAAGTGTGGCGTGCATTTATAATTTTGTCCTGTGAGTTATTACTTTGAGAAGCACCTTTTGCTGCAGCGGCGAGTATGGATTACTTTATGATCCACTAAATACTGAAAAAATGACATGCGGAAATGACTTTAGTCTTGCAAAAGTACTGCTTTTTTTTGTTCTAACTTTTCAGCATTCTGTCACACCCAAAAACCCAAAATCTTTTATAGTTTCAAGTGCAAAAATGTTAGCACACTTGAAATAAGACAAAACTAAGTTACAAGTAATTTTTCAGTAAGAAACAGGAGCTTGTTGGATACAATAATTTCTTAATATTGATAAAAAAGTATTATTTCCTCTGAGATTATTTCATTTATAACATGGGAAAACATACTGCAATAAGTAAAAGAACCTGCCAGTGGCACTGGTAGTTTTTCATCAATATTATGAAATTATTGACTTGAAACACGCTCTTATATCTTGCTGAAAAGTTAATTTAATCATCTGTCAAGTGTACTAACATTTTTGCATGAAAAACTACACAAAAATACTTCAGATTTTGGGTTTTTGAAGGTAGTGTGGCAAAATGTGGAAAAATTAAAAAACTATGAATACTTTTGTGAGACCAAAGACATCCCCACATGTCATACTTGCAGAGAATAATACTAAATTATTTTGAGACCCTAAACAATTTAGCCTTATTGGTGTGAAAGAGACTTTACCTGAAATATCTGGATTCCACGTAAGGTTAGACCCAGTGTGAGCGACGCCTCAACTTCCTTCTTATCCTGTTGACGGGGGAGGAAAACAGATGAGGAGGGAATGAAACAGAATGTGAAATCCTGCCGGAGCTTTTCTCACCTTGTACAGCCTGTAGTAGTGCACCGTGACGTCGTCGAGCTGAGCGCACTCCTTTATGTACTTGAGGTGCGCCTCTGAGGCGGTGAGTGCAAACTGGTCCTTGTGCATGTTGGGGATGTGCCTGAGGATGTACTCCCGGCCACGCTTGGCTATTACCTGAGCAGGAGGAGAGGCAGAGGGAGCCGTCAGGCTGTGGCGAGCGAAGGCGCCGTAGGACCCAAAGCCGCCTGGCAAACAGACGCCAGAGAGGACAGCCTAAGCGCTGGCTAGAAATGCTGACCGGAAGCGCGGCCACTGAGCTTCCAGCCGATCCAGTAACTAAGTCATCTCTGTAAGTAGCGGATAAATCTGTGTGAAATTTGCTTTGGGGAAAGGACACATTGTTGACATTCCAACAATTTCCTGTAGGCACCGGTTTGTGCTGTGATAAAGAGGCGGGGGGGCTAATCACAGGAAGTGGAGGGCAATCAGACGGGTGTGGCCATCAGAGGGCCAACGTTACCAGAATAGTCATCTTACAGAACTCTGTGTGCCACTATCAGGGACAAAATTAAACTAGAACTCCCAGTTTTCATCGGGCTGCATGCTAAAACGTATGTAATAGTGTTTTACAGTTTTATCAGCGTCATATGTAGATAGTTTGCCTCGAATCCAGGACTGTCCGCTCTCGGGGTCAGGACACTAACTGTGTAAAGCTGTGTGTGATTTAATCTCGTTATAAATACATCTGTTTTGTGAAGACCTAAAATGTTTCTCAGAGAACATTAGTGAAGAAAAAGCACCATGAAGTCAGTGGCGACCCCAAGGGTTGGGCTCGGGGTGCCATGGGCCCCTCTTTAAAAATACTGGATACCAAATTGGCCTCCATTATAATTATGTTCATGTCATAGAAAATGTATTCAATGAAGATATAAATGTTAAATCTAATAAATAAATACAAAAAATGAACATTATTATAATATTATTATATTTTTTTAGCTGTTCCCCTGTAAAATGTTTAGTGGCCTTGCCTGGCCATTTTGATGAACATTTTATTTATTTATTTATAAAAAGTTTCTGTAGGAGGAGCCACAATAGTGGTTTAGATTAAAGCATATCTATGTGTCAGAATGGTCCAGTTAAAGTTCAGACATAAATACAAGAGAATCTGTGTTCAAACTCACATCCAGTCTGACTGAGTTTGAGCTCTTTTGCAAAGAGGAACGAGCAAAAAAAAAAAAAATCTGTAGATGTGCGAAACAGATGGAAAAATTATCAACAAGATTTGTGGCTGTAAACTTCAGTGAAGGTCATTCTACAAAATAACCAACTCAGAAAATCTGCAATCATGTGCTGTTTCCCTCCAGTTTCCCCATTATGCACTACTTATTATTTATCTATCTTAATACATACGATTAACATACACCAGGATTTGGGAACAAAATCTGAAAGTGTGTTGCGAAACATCTAAACAGAAGAACATACTGCATTTCTTAAATTATTATTTAAATTATAGAAGGTGTGATGTGAACCACAGACCATCTACATGCTGTTTGTGCATCCCACTCACCCATTGGGGGAAGTAGGCCTCGGGTTCAAAGTACTTCCCAAAGTGCTTGTTGCGTTTGAAGTTCCCAAGGTCGGCCTGGAGAGCGAAGGCTGCCAGGAGGAAGTAGGCTTCCTCTCTTTGGATGCACTGTGAGAGCAGCACCTGTTTCCTTAGGTGCCAGTAGTAGTAGTACCTCGCTACCCGGTCGCTGCACGACACACAGGGCGCGGTGCAGTTAGCTCTGGTTTCTGACATTACTGTGAATGTTGGCGAATTAGGAAAACAAGGCTCATGAATCTTTACTGACCTGATTAATCTCCCGTTCTCCACATAATACTGAGCTCTGAAGTGAATGATCATCGGAGGCCCAAACTGGTCAATACCCTGGAAACGCACAAGAGGAAACGCATCAATCACTGCACAGTGGAAGAAAGGCTGAAAGTGCAACAAAGTATTGGTTCTAAATTGAAAGATAGTTCGGCTGCATGGAAAGTCCGGCTCATTTTTTAAATGCAAAATCAAACGGACCAAAATTGGTTTTTAAGCGATTTGCTTAAAAACCTCAGTTCGGTCTCAGTTCTGTTGAAGCGAACTCTGGTGCAGTTCGCTTACTGATGTGAACGCTAAGCAGACTGGAGACTGTTTCAAAGGTGGGAAATGGACTATTACTGCAGGGCATTCTGGGTAAATATAACCAATAAACCACCAACCACTAAAGTTTGACGCTTCTCCATTTTTGTTTACATTTTGTGAAGAAGAAAGTTACGGTTATGTCTTCCTTTGAGGTTTTCATATTGTTTCCTTCACTGGTTCTTGTTACAGCGCCACCACAGGCCAGGAGGGGAATTAATTTTTCAAAGGGTTTGGTTCATGTGACACAGTGCAGCGGAAAAGCAAACCGCACCAAGTGGAAAAGGAACAAAACTTGTAACTTTGGTCTCTAATCAAACAGTGTACCAGACTATCAAGTGTGAAAGATCCTCTATTGTTGTAATGTTTATTGTAATTTTCTGACCAGTCAAATCCTTGGTATATAAAAAAAAACTCAGCAACACCAGAGCCAAGTCACTATATGAGTGCATTACTTCCATTTCATGGCGTTATGTAATGCAGGTAAACGTTGTAAACAAGATGGAGCATGAATACTTGAGATGTGAGATCTTTGTGCTAGTATTTACGAACAAGTCAAAACCCAAACATACTGCAGACTCTAAGAAAGGTTTTGCTGACAAACGTGTGATTTTTGCACATTAGAAATTTGAGAACTATCAGTTATCGTCTTCTCATCCACGTCTTACTTTTTTCCTTGCCAGTTTGAGTGAAAACAGTACTGAAATTGCATTTTCTATATTTAAACGAGTTGATTCTGAGCTAAATGTCGCATAACGTTTCTTCTCACCTTGCTGGCTTCTCTCTTCCACTCTTTGGGGCAGTACTTGGACAGCTTCTGGTCTAATTCCATGTAGATGTGTTCATTATCTGCAGGACAGGAAAGCAGGTTTCACTCACTCATTCAGCACAAGCAGATGTTGGAGAAACTTTCACTAATCTACCAGAAAAACATGCAGACAAATAAATAAAGTCTTGAAATAAAAAAAGTTAGGCGCAACACACACATTTTTTTTTGCTTTCATTCCTATTTCGTAGGAAATTCCCAAAATATTTAACGATCGGGTCCACCCAGTCGTTAAACTTTGCTACAAAAAGCGAGTATTTCTGAAGAAAGAATGACCTTGTTTCTTGTTGCCGAGAGACACAACGTAAATACAGAGAAAATAGAAAACAGAGTTGACATAAACAACTTACTTTTAATGGATCCTTTATATATATATAAATCTAATGACTTTTATTAAAATATAGTCAGTAAGAATAAACATCACAAATCAATCCAGCATTTTTTTAATTTGAACGTTTTGACATGGCCGCCATAAAACACGATTTAGATTTGTGCTCTGCTGTTAAGAAATCAGCAGATTTTACTGCCAAGCAAGTTCAATCTTTGTCCCACCCGTTCAAAAATACAAGAGTAAAATAAAAACTTATTTTCATGCAGCAATATTAGATGCAAGTCTTATTCATCAATCAGACAGATGTCTGAACTCCGGTCCGGAGAACAGCCCGTCTCCAGGAGGACAGCGGGTGACAGACGGGGAGTGGGTGGCCTCTCTGTTCGCCTCGGGGATTTCATGCTGCTCAGACAAGCACTCCAAGAATGTCCCACAATCAGAGCCATTGGCTCCCGCTCCGCTGACCCGCTGTGCTGCCATCAGCTCATCAGGAGCCACGCTGTGTGAAAAATGCTGCTTTTGCAACGGATTCCCTCCCATGACTCCCTACTCCCCCCCCTCGACTTGACGCTGCCCGCAACTGTCACCAGCTGCCTCCTCGCCGCGGTGCAGACTCAGTGACTCACTCTGTCAGCCCGTCGCTGTCAAAAACAACTGCGGCTCGGCAGGAGGCGGCCATGATAAGGTGGCTCTGGGTTGTTAGGCTGCAGCATGACAGGTAAGGTGTGGGAAAGTGAATTCAGGGTAGATTTGTGCTCTCCTGTCAAGTTACTGAAAAAGTTACAGCCTACTTCCTTGTTTTTTGACACACAGTTTAATAGGAAGCTGTGTCTTTGCAGTTAATTCGGGCTGCAAGGCAGCGAGAGAGAGCAAGACTTGTGGGAAGCAGAAAGGAGTTAAAACTTTCAGCGTTGTTTTTTTTTTACTCTGTTTCTAACTGCTTTCTATCATGAGATCAGCGAAGCACAGTTGCCGTCTGAATGAAATATCGGAGGAGACGTCTTACTCTGAATGACGCTGAGCCCAAACAGATGACAGTCCTTCAGCCGGAGGAGATCGCAAACCTGGACCAACAGTTCCTGGCACAGAGTCTTCACCTTACAAGGGAAATTCAGGAGATTTTCAGTTTTTCTCAGAAGAAACAAAAGTTATAATCTAAGGCTGCAACTAAAATTGGTTATTCTGGCGATTAATTGATTAAAAAAATGGACACATTCTGCTGATTTCTGTTTATTTCACACACAAACAATTCTAATTATTGAAAAACACTCCTAACATCAACATGTGAAAAGTTCCGTACTTTCAGTTTGGCTTGGCATCGATCAATAATTTTTGGATTAGACATTAAATTGGACAGCAAAAGGTACTTAATGGAAGATTTTTTTTTATTCAGTAGAATTTGAACCAGGTGAAGCTGAAATTATTCCACACGAGGAGTTCTGGGAAGAACATATTTACAGACAAATAACGTTTTTTTATATCCAATGAAAAAAAAACATCTATTTTTTTGTTTGGGATTAATTGCTACCCTCAGTATGTTCTCTCAGCAAATGGCCTTTTCTACACTCTGCATATTCCAGTTAAAGATTAATCGATTACTTGACAATTGTTTAGATAAACAATTCATCATAATTAATTAAATTGATCATTTCAGCCCTACTTATATAAAAAAAAATTCATCCTGTTCTACATTTGACAAGCTATTTTATTCTGTTAATCGTTCAAAGATCGACACTATCAGGCGTAAAGGTCAAAGTAACAAACCCTTCTTATTATATTTTCATATCTGTAAATAAATCACATGTAAAAGAAAAAAAAAGTGTTCACTCACATTGACGACGATGTTGAGGGTGTCATCATTGGGCAAAAAGACACAGACACAGCGACGGTCCTGCATTGTTTTGTTGTTATGGAAGCTCAGTCTGTTCATCTTCGAGTGGCAGGAGGCGGAACAACGGAGGCCTTTCTCCGCCTGCTATTGGGCCTTTTGGGCCCTGTGACGACCCACCTCCACCGCCGCTGACTCCGACACCACCAAATCCAGTTCCCGCTGTCCCGCTTCAGCTGCAGCCCAGAGGAGGTCCGACCGTGGGCTCGGCGGGCCAAGCAGAGGCGACAGGAGAGGGCATGGGGAACCTGGGAGAAGCTGCGCCGCTGGAAAGACACACAAGACAGGAGTCATGAGACTTTGAAAGCAGGTTTAACTGAGCAGCGATTATAGATAAGCATCTGACAGAGCAGAGAGATGGAGAGATGGAAAAGAAAAAAGGAAATATTTTGTGTTTACGTCTGGAAATATAGAGAAAACATTTTAGAAGAATGCCAGTGACTCCAGAAAAACTCCCAGCAGAGTTACTCATAAGAGGGATTTTAAGGTTAAAACGATTAATCAAACCAACCTTGATTCATTTGATTAAGCGTGATTAATCAAATTAATCATGATTAATCGATGACTGAAACTAATATAGTAGTCAATTAATTGTTAATTGGAGCATGCAAACTCCAAAAAATGGTAATTTGCTTAAAGAACACCATATTCAGAGCGGTAATTAAGCCAAAATTGTAAAAAAACAAACAAAAACAACATATATATACACACATACACACACACATGGAGAGAGAGACATTTTGTATTTAAGATGAAAAACCTTGTTGATTGTAAAAATATGTTTTACCCAGAACTCAAGTGTCACTGTTTTAGCTTCAACTGATTCAAATTCCTTAAAAAAAACCTCTGAACAACCTTTGTTGTTCAATTACGGTAATTTTAAAAGATAAACAGATTATCAGACACTATTTTTCTCAAACAAGCAAATGTTCTCAAAAGGAATGCTGTAATTGCATTTTAGGCAATGAAATGTTTCTTTTGTATTTAAAGAAGTAACTGAATTATTCGCTTATTTGCATATTTTATTGCCTTTAAAAAAAAAAAAGCTTACGAGGTTAAATGAAAAATTGTCAGAATGTGAAAATTTATTTAATAATCGATCATTGAAATAATTGTTAATGTGGAAGTACTGGATTAGAAAGGCTTGATGTTGACAGTGAAGTTCGAAAAATGTCTTTGACACAAAATGCAGAAAAACGTCAAAATCTAAATCTGCAGGATGGCAGGGAGGACTGATGTGTGGCCCAGGCTAGTTTACAGCCTCTACTTTCTGTTTTTTATGGCCATGCGTAACGTCAACATCTACAAAATTACACTTGGCGTAGCCTGGTTGATTTGCTCCAAGCCAATAGATGAATCCGTATTCAAGTTTGCCAACTCAAAAATCAATAAACTTTAATTTCGTACGGAACAGATATCTTAAATATTCAGAGTAAAAACAAGACAACCAAAAAACTGTAAATAAAAAGACAATAAAAATTACACACCCAAAACCAGAAATAAGTAGATTATAACTCTCTATCAGCAAAAAATAACCCTTCAAGAAATATGAATCATCACAATGGAAAAAAAAATCACTTTCTTATTCCCACAGGCGTAGCTACAAATTTTTATTTTTTTTTCAAATTTATTTTAAAACTCCAACATTCTCAGAAAGTGCAGAAACAACATTTTAATAATGGTAAACGGGGAGTAAACACTGTAGATAAAAATATTTTCCACACTTATGCGTTATGCTCTAAAGCTATTTTACACTTTTCCACTCTGCATATGTTGAGACATTAATCTTCCAATAACGCATAATTGTCAAGTGATATTTTCAAATTTACTGTCAACTTTGAACATTTTTAACTCAAAAACACGACGGGCTGCTGGATGAATGACTGCCCAACCACCGGGCTTAGCAAGTTTTCTGGGGGAAACCTTGCCTTTAGTGTTAAATGTATTTCAGTTGTAATGAAAAGCTTAAAACACTTAAATAAAATTATATCTCTATTTAGGGAGAAAATAAATCGCAGTTTCAATCACTGGAAATCCAGTTCCACTGGAACAAAATCAGGTAATGCATAGGAGGAACCTGAGCTACCGATGTGAGTAACGCCACCAACACCTGAACCCTTTTCAATCTGTGTCCTCGCAAAAGTGCTGCTATTGGTTCCCAACTGCGACTTCTCCCGCAAAACAAGCACTGGGGACAAAGTGTCAACACAACGCAGCTGCACAAACCAGCTGCTCTGGAAGCACAGAGTCAACTCCCAGCTGGAGCTGCACCTGAACAGGTGTGAGACCTTCACAGGGTGTGAAACGGCTCACGCCAGATAAAAGAATGTCGCAGAACAATCGGGTCACATTATCACGTCTTCCTGCTTAAAGCAGCTCGCCTTGAAGCCGTGTCATCGCTGTAAACAGATAGGATGGACACCAGTGAGGCTCCTGTTACAGAGTGAAAAGTTATTAGCATTTAAAAAAGGGGTTGGGGGTCAGCGAGGGTAAAGCTAACTGAGTTAAACTCAGCTTTGTATAAACTACAGGCATAAAAAGGTGGAAGTTACACTTTAAGGCTGAAAAAGCCACTCAAATTACTGCCTGGACTGATGATAAATAACACCCTTCAGCACTAAAAACCCATTCAGGCTTCTCTCTATCCACTTCTAACACTGCTTTGTTTCTGCAGAGACAAGGAGCACTGTGGCCAAAGCATAACAAATATACATGCTGTTGGCGGGCAGCATCAGTTCTCATTAAAGTCCAGGGTTTCCCCCAGTGTATTATAAGCATGGCGGCTGCCATGCTTTGCTAGCCCCACTGCCAGGCTAAGCATTGTGCCGTTTCAGCTGTTTGGGATTCCCCTCTGTAATTTCCCCTCAGAAAGCAGGTGGAGAATCCGTGCTTTCTGATTGGCTGCCTGTCACATTCAGCATTAAGCTCATCCCTGATTGAATCGCACCTGATCTTGCATGTAACCCCATCAGTTCCTGGAGATTTCACTCCTTTTCACTTTCTAATCACTGACCTTAGTTCTGCTTCAGTTATTTCTGATATTGTTTGTTTTGCTCGTCTGTAATGTTTGGCAGAGAGAGTTGGGAAAGGAATGTGTCTATTTGCTGTTCATTATTCAATTTGGGTTGGGAGTATAGAGTTTGGAAAAAGTCTCTAAAGCATTTCTGAATCTTTTCTAGGTTTGTTTCAACCCTATTTGTATATATATTCTTTACTTTGTGAATAGTTCTATCAGCTTGTTGTTTTCGTAATTTAAATGCTAGGAGCTTCAGAGATTTCCCCCCTACTTCATAATATTTCTGTTTAGTAAAGAGAAGTTTCTTTTGTATTTCTTGTATGTTTAAATCATTCAGTTCTTTTTTCACCAACTCAATTTTAGCTCTTGTAGCCCTCTTAAAGGTTTTGGAATGCTCTTTCTGAAGTTTTTTCAGCTCAACTTCCAATTGAGTTTGTTTTTGTTGTCTAATTTTCTTTTCGTTGGAGGAAAAGGCTATTATTCTTCCCCTGACTACAGCCGTTAGAGCATCCCAGAGTATTGCCGGACCCACCTCATTATTATCATTCTCTTCCAAATATTGTATGATTTCAGTTTTCATATTTTCCTTAACGATTACTATTTAATAAGTTTGTATTCAGCCTCCAGAGGGTGGATATGCTTTTTTCAGCCAGTTGAAGGGAGATATAGATTGGGCTGTGGTCTGAGATTAGACTGGATCCTATCTCCCAACTTTTCAATCTATGCACATCTTTTTTAAACATGAAGAAATGGCCTATTCTTGAGAATACATTGTAAGAAGAGGAATAATGTGTGTAGTCACCACTGGTTGGGTTCTTATCCCTCCATTCATCTACTAATCCCCCTTCGTCCATCATATTTTTCATTCTTTTACTGATATATTTTGAGTTTGTTTTCCCATTCGATGAGTCCAGATTTGGGTTTAATCTAATATTAAAGTCCCCTGCACAGATCATTACACCCTGACTTTTTGTTGCTGCTAATTCAAGAATTTTCTTGTAAAACGACCAGTCGCTACCGGGTGGGGCATAGACATTGACAAGACTTATCAAGATGCCATCTATTTTTCCTGTAATTAAAATATAACGACCCTCCTTGTCTTTATGTTCTGCAACATGTTTGTAGCACAAGGAACACAGTATTAAAATTACAACCCTCTTCCTTTACCAGAGCTGTGAGAAGAAAAATAAACAGATTTGAACCCCATCTTGTTCAATTTGGCATACAGAATTATCTAGGTGGGATTCCTGCAGCATTGCTATTTGAACTTTATCCTTCCTGAGTTTAGATAATACTCTCCATCTCTTAATCAGATTATTTCTGCCATTTATATTGAAAGAAGCCACCTTTAACTCTGTCTTCCCCATGTCACTGATGACCCTGAAACTCCCCCATCACTCACTAGAACTGACATAAACAGAGTATAAACAGAAGAACCAGAAATAAACATATAAACAAGAACCAGGAAAAAACTGAACATGTTCAGCATCCAAGGCAGGGGTCTGTTGATTAGACCCTGTTGAGCTTCTTGGAAGCAGCTCCGAAGGGAAAAACCTCCCATAGCGTTAAGGAGGCCCTTACAGGTGGCAACAGCCCAAATAAGAGTGGACCCCAAACGTACCTTTATAAAATCCCATCATCCTTATAACAGCCCTGTGTACACTTATCTCTAAGAGGAAGATTCCAGGAGGGAAAAGGAAGAACCCCTCAGTTCTCAGGTCGCAGGTGGAGATGTTCTTCTGAAAGCCAGAAGCCTCTTTGTAGTTTTCTCCTCTTGTAGAGCCAGAGGAGCCTTTCTGCCTCCTCCCCTCCTTCTTGCTCCAGGACAGCTGCTCAATCTGCTCCTTCAGGGAATCTGGGGATCCGACGACTTTAACTTTGTAGCCCTTTTTAGCCAGATCCTCGGTGGTCTCCTCTGTGGTGTCGTAGGTCCTGGTGCCCTCTTTGTGTTTCACTCGCAGCCTCGCCGGAAAGAGAGTCTGAAACGGGACAGGACCCTCTGAACCTCCGCGTACTCTGCGCTTTCTGAGGATGGCTGGTGGATAATCATGATCCAGATTTATTTGTTTTCCATGCCAGACAAATCCTTTTCGCTGCCAGGCCTTGCGGAGCAACAGCTCTTTATATTTGAAGCTCAGAAATTTCACTACGATGGGCCGGATGTCTTCCAGACCGAGCCCCTCTTTTAGCAAAGTTTACACAAATGCAGCCATGGATTCACAGACCTTTTCAGCGCCTCTGGAACACCATAGATCCTGACATTTTCCCTCCTGGATCGGCTCTCCAGGTCAACCATCTTGTCTGCTAACACTTCCTCCGTGGTTTGGGTTCGCTCCTCCATCTTCTCCAAACGCTCCTCTACTTCCTTTAGCCTTGCGTTCGCTGTTCGTATTTCCTCTTTAATAATTGAGAGTTGTTCCTTAGTTTCCTGATGGAACCCTCTCAGTTCTTCTAATAAAATTAGAAGAACTCAGTTCTTCTAATAAAATCTTCTAATATTGTCGTTGGGCTTCGTTGTCGTCTTACACCCTCTAATTGGCTTTTTTTGTGGGGAAACTGGAGTACCCAGAGAAAACCCATACAGAGGCTGCAGACAACATTGCGGCCGTCCTGAGGTGAGCTTCGAGAGGCTGAAATCAAATTAAATCCATGAAATCTTCCCCCTGAACTGCAGCCCAAACTCTCTCTGAGAGCCAAGGTACCAACAAACCTCAAAAGACAAATGAAAACCGGAGCTTTTGGCCTGGTCAAGGAGGCCGGTGCATCAACAAGGCGATTAATCTTTCTCGTCCTGCTTTGTTTCCACTGAGGAAGTTGATCTGTCAACTCAACATCTGTCCATCAGATGTTGAGTTGACAGATCAATCAGAGGAAGGCTCTGAAACCTCCTCAATGTCTGACAAAGCAGTCGAGAAGTAAATTCGCCTCGGACGCAACCTGACCTCCAGTGCCCTCGGATCTTCTACGACAAAGAAACCTTCGTCAGGAGGGCTGTCCTCAAACAAAAGCTCCGGTTCAAATTCATCTTGACAGATGTCCCAATCATCCAACACTTGTCCAGGCAGAACAAAGTCTACCCCAAAGGTTTGCTTCGGGTTTAAAACCTTCTGCAAATCTTTGGAGAGACAGTGTTCTGGATGGACAGCATCAGGCAGGTCATCAGGAGGAACGAAAGGCTCCACCGGAGTGTTTTCACCGGAGTGCCTTGTTCTCTCCCTCGCTTTGGGACATCCGTCCACTGCAGGTTCCCAGTATGGCTCCACTGTGATGCCAGAATGTCCTGCACACTTTCTCTTGTCCACCTTGCTGCCCAGGGTCAGCATCTTGTCGGTGGGAGAAGTTTGCTGTTTTTCTGGCATTGGAGCCACCTTTGCCGAACGTCTGCAGGAGAATTTGTTGAAGAATCCTCTGATCTTCCCTGGTAGATCTGAGCGTTGAGTAGATGGAAGTCCTCTTGACGCTCTTGGATTCTTCAGAAGCTTGCAATTTGACACAAAGGTCTTTGATGATGACTTTGGTTTCCTCAACCATATCATTCATCAGGAGACTTCTTGTGGGGTGGCTGGAGTCTGAGGTGGAACTGACTCTACAAACCACATATTCCACTATGAGTTTGTTAAGGTTCCTGGTGTTATCAGAACTGAAGTCTCCATAGACCTTTATGTCTCTTGCTAATGCTTCTGGTACCTTGTTCCCAACAATTGCCTGGATGGCTTCAGTGGAGCGTTTGTCCTTTGGGAGAGAATCCAGAACGGTAGATGTAAAAAGCTCCAAGATCTCTCCCAAAATCTTGGTCATAACGCTGGTGGTGCTGCGTGTTGGATTTCCAGTGGACAAACGCAGCCACTCCATCCAGGTCAAGTTGAGAAATAGGGGATGGATTAGATGTCTCAGGGTGCCGATGGTGACCGTTTCTTGAGCCGTTATTCTGTTGTCCATAATTTCTCCAAAGGTAAGTAAAGGGGAAAATGTCCAGGTGTCCAACTAAAAAGTGATCCAAGCTCTACGAAAACCGAGTGCAGAGTGGTTAGAGAAACAGAACTTTGATGTCTATGATGTATGAAAGGACGCATGACATCATAGACATCAGACAATACAGCCTTATGATGTCACGAACTGGGGATAAATCGCTGTGATGTCAAACTACGCATGTGGACGATTCGTCTGTAAACGCATTAAAATCGCTTTATTGAACCGGAGGTTTTATGAAAACGTCCTGCAGACATTGAGAAAGATTTATAATCTAAATAGATCATTTTAAACAGGATCTAAACAGCTGAACTGCCTGGATTCTGATCTGAACAGTGAATGACTTAATATGTATCCATTTTGCCCGATTTACAGGAGGAATAACGAATATTGTTCAATTAGGATTATTATTGCGTAAGAAATTGAAAATGTGGTTAATAAATATGCAAAATTATTTGGTTTCCGTCTTTAATCTGAGCTAATAATTATTTTCTCTCTTTTCATCTTCGTTATAAAAACCCAATTCAGTCCAACAATGAAACGTTTACAGATCTATTTCTTTTTAATCCTGAAATTAAAGCTGAAAACCTGGCCAAAAAAGGTTTAAAATGTTTCACAAAAACACAGATAAACTTGAATATTTTAAATAATTTTTGTTCAACCAATAAGTTTATCTGATTCTTTCTGTCATATTTAAATAAAATTGTCTTGTAAATTATTTATACACTTGTGAATAATCAGTTTAGAAATGTTAGTCAAGAGAAACTGAAAGCTTCTTCAAACACGAAGCTCGGATGTCTTTACTGAACATTTCTGTTCGGTTTTTATTGAGGAGAAAACGGTCGTTACCTAGCAACCAGAATCAACAGAAGCAAGACAGTAGTGACAAAAACCGAACTAGATCCTGTTAAGGATTCTTCAAAATAAAAGTCTTCCTCTCTCCGACTAAATTATGCCTCACGCTTAAATATGTTTTGCTTCAGCTTTTGTAATCATGTTAAATTCAATAATAATAATATGATCATCAGGTAAATTATGTTTAACATATAATTGTAAATCATCAACACCTGTGTTTTCTTAATAATACTGCAAAGATGCTGTATGTAGTTTTCATTAAAAAGAAAACAAAAAACAAACATTACACATTTGATGTCACCATAGACTTGTCATAATAATACATTTTGCTGGAAGATAAATTGTTCCAGAAGTTATTGTGATAATATTGCTGTTTTGAGACCATTATCAACTAATAACGGCATAATAATGCAAAAAACACATTGGCAGAAATCAATAAACTTTAGCTTCTAACGGACCACTGGGACTGGAAGACTTGATAAATATCCAAAATAAACAAACTGCCAAGCAAGCCCATTTGTTTGCTGCTCACCCTCACATTAAAGCTAGTGAATAGTCACAGATGATGACAGACGCAGGTAAATGGTTTTCCTGTTGTTTTCCCACCATTAGCGCATTTAGCAGCACGTTTATTAGGTTGATTGACAGCGCTGAGACCCTCCTCCTGGCTCGGATTGATTGTTCTTGTGTTGTCTTTAAGGCATGACTTCAGGTTAAACTGTGTAACAGATTAGTTTCCTACACACTTGTAAACGTGTGTGAAGCTATTTGTTATGTGTTTTATTCAGTGTGATCAGGATTTACACATAAACAAAGTTTTAAAGAGAATTAAATGTTTAGCATGTTTACCTGTCTAAGGTTAATTATTTAAGTTAAACTTTGCAGCTTATTTTGTGTAGGAAAAGAAACCCAGATTGAAGTCCTTCTACATTACAGTTTAGTAAATTAATATTGAATCAGTTTGAGTCTACTGTAATTTAAACTACATTAACATAGTAATCTAAATGGTTTGATTGACAGTGTTTCTCTAGGAGAAAAGCTCTATATTAAGCTGTATAAAACAATCTAGGGTTAGATTGGGGTTAGGGTTAACCATAACTCCATCACTAATCTAAAATTTAGTGGTAGCTAAATTTTACCACTAAATTTTAGATTAGTGATGG
>CAEGAF010164711.1:0-18814 GCA_903067075.1 Micropoecilia bifurca | reverse complement strand
TCCAACTTTATAACAGTCACAAAATGTCACCAAAATCACTCTGTCCCTCTAAAATCTTTCAGAAAATCGCAAAAGTGTATCGAATTGCATCGTTTGCTGAATATCGCAATATATATCGTATCATGAGATTATTGCATCGCTACAGCCCTAGTATTAACCCTTCCCTCCCCTCACCTGTGCATCCTGGGGGTACTTCTCGTGGGGCTGGTCCTCGGGCAGCAGGACATTGGGTGGTATGGTGAAGCAGCGGCTCATCAGCAGCGCCTCCATCCGCTCCGACAGCTGCTTGAAGCGCTTCTCCAGGAACCGCTGCAGCTGCCGGGTGCAGTCCCGGGCCCGGGACCGCAGCAGCTCCTCCGGCACGTCCGCCCCGCTCTTCCCCAGCTCCCTCACACACACCTTCTCCACCAAGGCCAAGATGTCGCACAGGCTCTCATGGAAGGAGCTGTAGATCCGAACCATGCAGGTCTGAGGGGTGAAGCTGAAAAACTGCGTTTCGTAGAGTTTTAGAGCCGAGGAACAGAAGCGGTCGCTTTCTTCCTCGTCTGCCCCGACAGTTTTCATTAATGACTCCGTTTCCCGCGCCATGTTGAACCAGCGTCAACGCGTCTTCTTCTTCTTCTTCTTCTTCTTCTTCTTCTTCTTCTTTAGATTTTAACGGTAGCTTGTATTCATTATTGTTGCTCTACTGCCATCTGTTGGATCATAACATAATAGCTGTACCTCAAATCCTCCTAATGGGCCCGATATTGTTTAAAAAAAACAAATATTTTCCTTTATTACTATTTAACTGAGCAACTACAATTTCAATTCCCTATTAAATCCTTTTTCCATATTCAGTAATCTTTGATTCACTTATTTCCTATGGCCAATAAAAACGTGTTACATCGTTTCTACAGCATCACACCAGTTACTTAATGCTAATAATATAGCACATATTTCTTCTAGATACAAATGATTAGATACTATTTTTGAAATATTAATATTCAATTCAGGTAATATTTGATAATAATTTGTCTACATTAATGTATTTCCATGTCAATGTGGGTCTCAAAGGCCACTGGTCTAAATTCTTTATGTGCATTAAATGTTTTTGCTCTGCTCTCCCCAATCCAACCAAAACTATTGAATTGTTCATTTCCACTTTCACAACACTTTTTTCTAATACTTTCTTAACTGGTCACTCTTCATTAAATTTATCCAATAATTAAGGATTATCTGCTGTTTTCTGATACATAGCAGTGTTTCTCCTGATTCTACTTGATTTTACTTCTACCTGGAGTTGACTCAACAGAAATTTTATTCAAATAAGAGTAATACTTCATAATAAAACTATTCAAGTAAAATACATAAAAGGACTTCAATAGTAAAAAAAACTTCTAAAAGTAAACTGTAACTGAGTAAATGTAACTAGTTATTACCCAACTCTGCCAGTCTATGGTTTGACTTGTTGGAAAAAGTGATCTATTTGAAATGACTGATCTATTTATTACGATGGAGTATTAGGGCCATTTAAAGAGGAAGAGTATCCCTCCCTACTCCTCAAAAAAGACTCAGCCATTTTTTTTTTATTAAATTCAGAAATTTTCTAGAAAAACAATAAAATTTCAGTTTGAAAAGTCAAAAATGTGAAGCTCAGAAATGCCCATGCTTTTTCTAGAAATTTTCGTAGACTAATCTCAAAATACCAGTGTTTTCTAGCACATTTTTGACTTTGTATTCAAGAATTTCCTTTTTTGTCCTTGAAGAATGTCTGAGATAAATCTAAAAATTTCAGAGTTTTTTTCCAGCACATTTCCGACTTTTGGAGCTCAGAAATGCCTTTATTTTTTTTCTAGAACATTTCTGAGTTATTTTGGTCTGAAATTTACTCCTTTTTTACTCCTACCATGGTTCTTATACCATAATTTCTGGTTATTTTCCATAGAGCTACACCAGTACATGGCGTGTTTCACAGTCAGTCCGGTAGGTGGCGGTAACGCGCCTTTCAGGTGCTTCACCAACCAGCTCGAGGTGGACAGAAGAGGAAGTAAAAGTAGCAGTAGCAGAAGGAGAGGGAGGCGAAGACAGCGGCTTTTATCGCTACACGTGTAATAATTTCCATGTTAATCTCCCTTCTTCACCTTTTATAAGCTAAACCTGCTCGGTCAGAAAAGGTAGGTGTGCTGCGGCTCCGCACGCCGCCTCTCGAGCGCTGCTGCCGGCTGCCGCTGGAAGTTGAGCCGGTTTGGCTGCTGTTAGCACCGAGCTGGTGCCTTTTTACTTTTTGTTGCGCTGTTGCTAACTGCAGCTAGCTGGTTAGCGGAGGTAACCAGCGGAGCAGCTCCGATTAGACCAAACTTCACCCACTGATACTTCCGTGTCTTTTCAAAAAATAACTAACCTGTGCTGTCATCCTCTCTGTCCCGGTGGGAAGCCACTGTAGACGAAGACCATGGGGGCATATCTGTCGCAGCCGAACACGACCAAGACGTCCTCCGACGGCGGCAACACCAGCATGAGCTACGGCTTCTCTGCCATGCAGGGCTGGCGGGTCTCCATGGAGGTGAGGCAGAAAGTCCTCCATCATGGTAGCCGGTTCACTGAACGATGAGAAATCTGCCTTCAGTGGGAAAAAACCCGGCGCGTCAAAAACATGTTAAACGCCTGTTTGGTTATATCGAGGAGTGGTGTTTTAAAATAAACCCAGGAAAACAGCATTTTAGAAGGCATTTCACTAAACCATGTGACATCGTGTGACATCCCACCCTCTTAATATCCTCTGTTAACTGGCATTTATGGACTTCAGTCATTCCTATTACTGGGATCCATCTATCAGACACGAAACACTAATTATTGGGTTATCTTTACATGTCATCATACATTTAAAAGAATACTGTTGGCAGATTAAAGTAAAACATCTGTATATTATTTAATTACTTCAAACAAGCTGTTTGAATCTTGAATTTTGCATTTGCAAACATAATCCACAAAATTAATCAATTAATAGCATAAGAGTTACATTTAACAGTTTTAATAATGTCTAAAAGTATTTTATTGTCAAATATTAATGAATCACAGACACTTAAGATATCACCAATCTGTCCGAAGAGTTTAAAATATCTCACAGGGTTTCCCCCCAGTGTATTATAAGCCTGGCGGGCCACCAGGCTTTACTTTGCCCCCTACAGCTTAGCATTACCTACAGTCTTGTTTGCATTTTTTAAGACTTTATAGGTGGTGTTAAGGTGTCAATCTTTCAATAACACATAATTACTAACTTTAAACATTTATTAACTCAAAAAATGTTTGAGTTAAAAACTGGCGCTGGATGAATGACTGCCCTATCACCCAAACACCAGGAGTAGCAAGTTATATTCTGAGGGAAACCTTGTTTTCTCAGTCATGGGACATTTTGCACTCGTTCCACACTTGCCATGTGTAACAGTGAGCATAAATTTAGGTAGAAATGCCAGTTCTTTCATCGCATCACCATTTCTAGGTGTGCAGTGGAAGAGGAAACTGATCCGTTCTTGGTCATGGACCCCTGTCTAGCATAACACTGTAAGGCTGAATGAGCTCCTTTGTTTGGGTTGTCCTTCACAAAGAATGTTACAATGTTTCCCCTTATTGAGGACATGTTTTGCTCTTTGCTGTTCGTGTGGTATGCAGATAAAATGTAAGGAAAACGCTACAATGGAAGAGAGCGTGCATTTAATGAATCACATGGAGCAAAACGCTGGCAAAACAAAGATATGAACCTAAGAGTTGTGCAACTGGGTGAGCTGCACTCTTGCTGCAGTCATCCTACACATCTGTGTGCAGAGGAAAAATATTGTTGAAGCTCAAAATGAATTCAGACGCATGTTTTTAAACATTTTTACCCTTTGAAGACATCATTAGTTGTAAAAAATGTAATCATCATGCAAAGATTGTATTCCTTTGGCCAGAATCTCTGGGTTCCTTCATTGCCAATCAAATGTTGGGAAGGAGAGAACTTGAAGGAATTAACTTGAATGTGAGCTGAAGTAGTTTGAAAGCCACTGATCTAAACTTATCAGATCCGAACATGAAACTTCTTCCTTAAATTGTTATGAATGACCAGATTAAAATCATCCTGAAGGAAAATGGTATTCATCTTCATTTGCAACAACCTGAGGCGTATCGAGCAAGAAACAATGCAAACAAATCCAAGAAAAAATAAAATAAAAACTGCAGAAACTTGATATTTTCATGGACTTGTTCCACCAATGCCTGAATTTTCACATACAGCTTTTATTTGTATCCAGGTTAATATAGTATCTCCACATTCCCAATTTATATTTTATATACATTTAGCTAAACCATTGGGTATCGTTTTTGTTTGTAGTTAAAACATTTTCATGATTTAAACAGATAAACAGTCAATAAAATGAATAAAGTTGAGCCAAAATTTTATGCATCTCTGAAGGCTTATGAAATGGAGATAGAGCCTTAAACTATTATCTCTGTCTGTAGATACTATTAAGAAACATTTTATTGATTGATTATTTATAAAATGTATTTGTCACTCGTGAACATAAAATTGGCCATTTTTCCCACCAGCCCTTTGTTGATGTTTTGATTCGTTTAATTTTTTAGGACGCTCACAACTGCATCCCAGACTTCGACGAAGAGACGGCCATGTTTGCTGTGTATGACGGCCACGGAGGTAATTAAATTAAAGTGTTTAAGTTAAATTAAAGTTCCTCTAAAAGAGTTTGGAGTCTGATTTTACATTTTTCCAGGTGTAGATTATTTATTTTTCCGACTAATCCGATATGTTCTTCTAATGACACGATCCTGGCGGATTACGTCTCAGTTTCCTCCACTTTGAAAGTCTCTACATATTTTAATTAATTTTACGAAGTTGCTGCTTTATTGATGTTGGCTAATTGTGTGTTTATTTTAATTTGTGAATGTTGTTTGGATAACTTCGATAGGCATATTTCCATCTCTGATGTGACGCACATTAAACCATCTTTCTACCATTGAGTTAATCATCTTTTTAAATGTTTATCGAAACCAGAGATGCTGCAGATGTTTCAGGTTTTACTCAGGTGACAAACATTCGACTTGTTATGCGTTTTTTTTATTTACAGCTAATTTTTACTTCCCAGACCACAGTAAAAACATTTGGTGTGAATTTATACGTAATAAATGTTTTTACTACGTGAAACCTGAAGAAGTGTTGCTTTAAAATGCAATCAGGGAAAGTTGTGTAACTTTTATTGTCTGATAAGCAAACTTTGTTTTAGTCAGTTTACTCTAGGACAGCTCAGCTGTTTTTCTGCCGTTTCCATGGCGACCTGGTTTGTTTGCTTTGCATGCCGCTCTGCTGCCCTGATTGTTTATATCTCCTGCTTTTCAGGTGAAGAAGTGGCTCTGTACTGTTCAAAGTATCTTCCTGACATCATCAAGGAGCAGCGGACGTACAAAGACGGGAAGCTGCAGAAGGTGAGGAGCCGATAAATTAGAAACTAATTAAAAAGGTGTTTCATCTCAGAGGAGAAGTCGTGTCACTTTGTCACACACAGAATGTATTTGGAGCGTTAAAACCTGTTTTTAATCCAGGGTTTGTACAGGTGCTTAAGATACTTTAAAATGCTTAAAGATTAGTTGTGTTAAATGTTTGATATTTAAACTGTTACTATTTTGTAACAAAGTGCAATCTGACGCCTGATTAAATCTTTTTTCCTAGGAAACGTTTGGTATTTTCATAAATCTAATAAAGATTTTCTGTCTGAAGTGAAATCAGATTAAACTTATTTAGAGAATTACCTAAATTATTTCTATTTGCTAAAAAACAAATAACTTGGCAAGAACATTTTTAGAGTTTTTTTTCTTACTTTTTTTTACTTTATTCCTATATTGTTTTTAAGCATTAATTTGAACTTGAAAGTCGTTTACCTTTACATGACTATTTTAAAACACGTTATTGTAATTAATATTTTAGTCAATAACTTGTTGATCTGTGTAACTGTTGGCTAATATTTCATACATTAAACAACGTTATTGAAATTGTGAAAAGATCAGTCTCTTCCAATGAAGAGATGCAAAAACAACCAGTCAGAGCCGGGGGGAGGGTCTTGGTGCTGTCCATCAACATCTTGAACGTGCTGCCAAATGTGCGTACGTCAGAAAAACGGCTCGCCGTTAAAAAAAAATAGCCATGCTAACTAACCTTAGCATTCACAACAAGCCATGGTAAGTGCAGCGTAGGAGAGGGGGATGATTGACAGCAGTAAGACCCGCCTCCTGGCTCTGATTGGTTGTTTCTAGATAGCACTGATGTGAGATATCAAATTAAAATAATACAAAAAATCCAGCAGATTATTTCTCATATACTAACAAGTTTCAACAAATAAGTGAAAAAACTATTTTTATAACAGACACATGCTGCAGCTTTAAGGACGTTTTCCAAAGCGGACATTATTCATGCTTGCAGGCGCTGGAGGACGCATTTCTAGCCATTGACGGCAAAATAACCACAGAGGAGGTCATCAAGGAGCTGGTGCTGATCTCCGGTCGCCCCGCTGAGGAGCCGCCATCTGAGAAGGTGGCAGAGGAGGACGACTGTAAGCTCAAAAAACCTCTGATGGCAGAAAACGTGAAAATGTCTGTCTATAAACGCAACATCAACATGACTCTGTGATCCTGTTTCTCCTCATGTCAGTGGACAACGAGGAGGCAGCGTTGCTCCATGAGGAGGCCACCATGACCATAGAGGAGCTGCTGGTTCGCTACGGCCAGAACCTCAACGCCGTCAAACACGCAGCGGCAGCCGCCAGGTACTACAGACACGACGTTCACAGGTTTTACTGCAGCAGCAGAGGGAGGGGAGTCACTGAAGTTCAGCGTTCTCCTCCATTTTCCTCAGCAGCGCAGCTAAGAAGGCCTCCGCCCAGAACGCCGAGGTCTCCAAGGATAAAGGAGAAGATCCTGAGAAGAAAGGAGTGAACGGAGAGGTGAACAAGGAGGAGGGAGATGGGCAAGTGAAGGAAGGAGCGGCGTGTGGGTCCAAACTGAGAGCCTGTCGGAGAACGGGAGGCAGCGAGGGGAGCAGTTCAGGTAAAATTACACTCAGGCTTCATACAGGTGCTTGAAAATCCTTGAATCTCAAACAGGTGTTTGTTTGGAAAGTGCTTAATTTCTGTATGAAGTCCTTGAAAGTGCTTGATATTCAAACTGCACAGTTTTAATAATAAATTGCAACTTGTTGCTTGATTAAACATGTTTATATATTTTCATACACCTGATAAAATGACACTTTTTTTTCTCGCTGTATGAAATTAAATCAGGCTTTTGTTTTAGAGATTTACCAAATTTATTTCAATTTGCTAAAAGTCATAGTTTTTATTAGACATTTTTTGTAACTTTGTATATTGTGTTTTAAAAACTTAATTTGAACAGGAAAGTAATTTACATTAGCACGATTAGTTTGGATTTTTAAATGTAATGAATATTTATTAACTCGATGAGTTATTGATCTTTATGTTTGAATAATGTCTGGCTCCTATTTTACATGTTAAACGATGTTATTGAAATTAACATTTATTTGGTTAAATTAGTGTTTGGGAGACAGACATTTAATTTCCAAACATTTTATTTTATTTTAGTTTTCCTTGTCCTTGAAGTAGATTGTAAAATACAACTATAAGACGTTATTAATAACAGTAATACATTACATTATGTGTAATCCTTCTATGTTCGTCTCAGATCCAGTAGTTGGACGTCACAACAGGAACATTCAAGTTTACTGTATTTATTTTAGCAAGAGAGGAAATCAAATTTGTCTTTAACATCAGTCCAGGAGCTTCTGTCCCTATACATTAAATAAAATATAATAAATTACTCTAAACAAACTAGAAGTATCTCCCAATGAGCCGCTAGCAGCAGTTATCGTTTGTAAAATTAAACACAGGTAAAATGGACAACATTAATACTGATGACAGTTAAAAAAACATGACAAAGTTACTCTTGAAACACTGTATATTATTAAATTTGTTTAAAATATATGTTAAAATATAATATTTGTGAGGAAAACAAAGCTGATTCAGTTACCGATGGCAACAGGAAAAAAAGGGGGAGGAGCCTTCGGTTACCGGTTGCTACGGTAACCACCAACTGCCAAGAGCAGCACAACAGAACTTAAAGCACCAATAAATGTCTGGAGAAATGACATGTTCACTATATAAAATAAAGTCAGAATGAATAAACTAATTTTGAGGAACTTCACTTCTTTAATATTGTTAAAATTAAAACTTGTTACATATATAATACTGAAGTATTACTGAAGACATTACAGTTCAAATATTAATGTCACCATTTGATGACGGATTATAACAAACGCTAATTCACATCTGCAGTCTGTTTGTATTTTTTACCTCCAAAGTGTGGTGCTGGGGGAAAAAAATACCAACATGTTTGAATTTTACTGTGAAAGTGTACAAAACCTGTCGAAAGGTCTTCATAAAGTACAGATTTATTTCTTCTTCTTCACTTTGTTGCAGCTGAGAGCGCAGAGTCGGGAAGCTCCAATGGAAAGGAGAAAGCTGAGAAAGCAGAAGGAGACGCCGGGCCTTCCTGCTCTTCTGTGTCCTCAAAAGCCACTGGAGACTCAAATTCCAGATTCTTTGAGGACAGCGAAGAGTCTGAGGAGGGCGAGGAGGAGGCGGAGGAGGGGAGTGACGAAGAGGTGAGAAGAGGGGACCAGAATAAACTGCGAAAGTTCACTGTGAAAATTCACACGGAGTCACTTTGTTGAGCTTTGCTTCAACTTTTTCTGTTTCCTCTCAGGATGGGAGCGACGAGGAAGAAGCAGACAGCAGTGAGCTGGAGGAAGAGGACACAGAGGAGGGAGAGGAAGACTCTGAGGATGAAGAGGAGGAGATGTGTCTACCAGGAATGGATGGAAAAGAAGAGGTCTGTAGAAACATTAGCTATTTGGCTCTTAGATTTAAGGTGTATTCATTACAGATACACAAACACAGATTGAATAAACTTTGAGGAAGAGTTCATCCACTTAACTCAGATGAAGAGCCTCAGTCTTCAGTACAGACAGATGCTGCTGCACATCTGCTTCTTGATTAGTGCAAGCTGTGACAATAACGTGTGAAAAGATGCTGTCTTGTTGGGAAGTTACAACATGATGCGCATCACAGAGAGTCAGAAAATGAAGAAAAAGTTCCGTTCAAGAGGCTAAACTACAAGACCCATAATGCAAAGCAGCAGAAAGCCATGTTGGAGGGATTTATACTCATTCGATCAGGGGAAATGAGCCAACTGTACTGTTGGCTCATTTCCCCTGAAAAAATATTTCCAGATTATTTTTAAAGGTTTATCTTGATTAACTAAAACACTACTTGTTATAAGATTACACGTTTCCTTAATTCTTTTGATGAATAGTAATAATCATAATTTAGTTCAAAAATGATAATTCAGTAGAAAATGAGCAATAAATCAATTAATTTCATGATAAATTGAAGTAAGCTCAATAATTTTTACTTGGACAACAGTCTTTAAAGAGACGCTCCCCTTTATTATTGTTGACAAGCCGCCATTTTGAGAAACAGTGAAAACATTTGACACCTAGCAATTGGTTTGCACTACCTGACTGTTTTCCTTCTCTAAGCTAAATTATTTTTCTAATGCTATTTTGGTTCATTATCCATATTAATTATTATTGTTCTGGATATTTAAAATGCTTTCCAGTTTCAGTATTAAATATTCTCTATAAATTGAAGTTTGTTTTTTTATCTATGAGTGGGAATGCTTGGAAATTATTATGAAAAATCAACATTTTTATTATGAAAAGATTTTAGCTCAATAAATGTTAAATGAAATCAACCCTATTTGGATAAGAAAAGCTGTTGAGAATGTTCTCCCAATAAATACCCCAAATCATGTTGAAAATCTTTAAATCTTTGTCAGTTGTAATTTAAACAAACCATGTATCCGTTACATCTAAACTTGAATTACATGTTCTTTATATTTTTACTTTCTTAAAAAGAAGACTATTGAAGCTAAAACCTGGTTTAAACTATTTAGATTTTAGTTGACTGGTTAAAATGTTTTTTTGGGGGGTTTCGTTCTTGTGTCTTTAACGGGTCGGCCCGTCCTCCATGTTTGTTTCAGCCCGGCTCGGACAGCGGCACCACGGCCGTAGTGGCTCTGATCCGAGGGAAGCAGCTGATCGTGGCCAACGCCGGCGACTCGCGCTGTGTCGTGTCTGAACGAGGTAAATCCGCTCTGCTTTTCAGGTGTTCAGCTTGTAAGATGGCAGCAGGGAAGCAGGAGTGTGCCTTAAATGTAGCAACTTGACCGTTGCCATGGCGACCCTCACTTTGGTGCCAACTGCTTCTATATTCTGGATTTTTCTTGATTTCTCCACTGGTTTCTTTTTGTCTCAGTGCTATTAGCTGGTTTAGCTGTACATGTGGAGGGAATGTCACATAAAAGCACATTTTAAGATTACAGATTACATGCAAATAGCCCAATCCCACATGGAAAACTGATTCAGTTTCACATGGAAAACTGATTCAGTCCCACATGGAAAACTGATTCAGTTTCACATGGAAAACTGATTCAGTTTCACATGGAAAACTGATTCAGTCCCACATGGAAAACTGATTCAGCTTCACATGGAAAACTGATTCAGTCCCACAAGGAAAACTGATTCAGTCCCACATGGAAATCTGATTCAGTTTCACATGGAAAACTGATTCAGTTTCACATGGAAAACTGATTCAGTTTCACATGGAAAACTGATTCAGCTTCACATGGAAAACTGATTCAGTCCCACAAGGAAAACTGATTCTGCCTGTTTAACTCAAGAGACATCAGACTTAATATAAAGGTATTATAAAGATTTAAGGTGTTATTGCAGAGATAATGGTCAATTGTAATAAACGTTTTCTGAAGAAAAGGTGAAGGATAAGAAATCTGCTAAATGTTAAAAATGGAACTTATATTGCAAAATCACATATTTGTACCGTATTTTCCAGACTATATGGCGCACTTAAAAGCCTTTTAATTTTATCAATAAAACGACAGTGGGCCTTACAATCTGGAGCACCTTGCATTTTGTTCTGGAGTGAAACAGCGCCCTCTAGTAGATTAATATGGATGAATTCTGGTTGTGCTTTTAAAAAAATGCAGAAGTTTTTGTGCAATTAGTTTTTGGTGTCTAGAAAACGAGCTGTCTCAAGTCACAGTACTGTTCCGTTGCATAGCAACCCCAGCCAAGCCCAGCCCCGTTACCTAGCAACCCAAGTGTAGCGCTAGCACATTTGATCAGTTGGTTTTACTGCCACATGAGCTCTTCAATGGCTGCTGGGAAAGTCAACTGTTTGGTTGTTACTATCCAGAAACCACTTGCTGCTTTCTTTTTCTTAACTTACTTTTTTTGTTATTTGTGCCATTTTGGAAATATACATAGACTGAACATTCAGACCCCTTCTAACAAAAAATACGCAGCATCTAGTTGAACAAAGGCAATTAAATGATAATAAAAAAGAGCAATACCCAATATGAGTACATCCCCATTTTTTTTTTTTTAAAAAAGGAGTTGATCACACTTGGTGCCTTTTTTTTCAGCTGGTTTTACTTCTGTATTTGTCGTACAATGGCTGCTGGAAAAGACAAGTGTTTTCTTGTCGACTTACCCAGAAGTCACTTGCTGCGTTTTTGTTGGTTATGCAGGATGCTCCACTTCTGGTTTTCTAAGATATATGGTTGCATAATTGAGCATAATTTTGAAGCCATTTTCATGTGCGAGTGTAAACGTTGAGTTGGGACCAGCAGCAGCTTATTTGGATTTAAAGTGACAAAACGTCCTAAACAGGAGCTCAGAACTGAGCAGAATAAAATCTCGTCATCTAAAAATGATTTTGTGCAAAAATGTAATGAACATGTTTTGCATGAGCCAAAACATGTTCATTGCATGTTTGGTAATGAACATGTTTATCCTGCTCAAGGAAGTTTAATAGGTCTCCTTTAAAGACTTTCAGCTGCTTTGTATGGAATAAGAAGAGCTGCGTCTCTGCAGGCAAAGCTGTGGACATGTCCTACGACCACAAGCCAGAGGACGAGGTGGAGCTGACGCGCATCAAGAACGCTGGAGGGAAGGTGACCATGGACGGCCGGGTCAACGGAGGACTGAACCTCTCCAGAGCCATCGGTGCGACGCTTCGGACTCGACTGAAATAAATTCAACTCTCGTTTCAAACCTGTTTTTGCCACCTGAAACGAGCAAGTCAGTCAACGCAGATTCTTCACGTTGACTTTCAGGCGACCACTTCTACAAGAGGAACAAGTCGCTGCCGCCAGAGGACCAGATGATCTCCGCCATGCCGGACGTCAAAGTTCTGACGCTGAACGAGGATCACGACTTCATGGTCATCGCCTGCGACGGCATCTGGTGCGTCAGACGTGACAGATGTGTTTTAAGGTGAAACCCTGCATGGAGGAGCGTCTTTAAGGGCGTTTTCTGTGACTGCAGGAATGTGTTGAGCAGTCAGGAGGTGGTGGACTTCATCAGCGAGAGGATCAAACCCGACCAGGCCGGGAAAACCCGAGCTCTGTCCGCCATCGTGGAAGAGGTGAGAGCTGCTCACTAATACAATGATTTGATTCAAAAACTAGTGTTAAATCACAAATCAATTTCTCTATTCAGACTGAGATTCTGTTTAAATTATGTGACCCGATAAGGAAAGACAGCGTTAAAACATTAATTTATTTATGGAACATCAATATAAAACAATTAATGTCCCACTGTATCAAATTCAATCAATTTATGTTGAAACAAAAATAGACTTGTGCTTGAAATTCTGTAGCTTAAATTACCAGTTTTAGGTTAGTAACTGGCTTTTACTCAAAAAAGTAAAATAAACAAATCAAAGAATATTATAAATATAATAAGCAGATAAATTTGTTTTGTTTATTTTGAGCATTTTGAATCGATTCAAAATTCCCAAAACTAGAATTTGTAATTTTCTATAGAATAATTTTTTCCCTGCACCTCTTTTTGAAAATATATTTAAAAATTAAAATAAATAAAAATTTAATAGCCTAAAAAGCATTGAGAGCATTTTTTTAGTGAATGTTTGATCATTCCTAGATTTTAAAAAGATGTTCAATAAGAGATTTTTTTTACAGAAATTGAACCAGATAAAGTTAAAGTTTTGCCACTTTAGGAGTTTTGGGTATAACATATTTAATAAGATATTTTTTAAAATCTTAAATGTAAAATGTGTATTTTTTTTTTTATTTTAATTTTGGCTTAATTACTACTCTGGGTTATTTTTTTAGTAAAAGAAGTAGTCACCCAAAGACTGGTCTTTTTCAGTCTCTATTTAATCTATTTATGAATTATTCAACTATTAAATTAATGATTACTTCAATCAGCTCTAGTTTTTATTTTGAAACTAGTTATTTTTGCAGTTTCTGAAATATGCAAACATTGAACATTCAAAGACAAATAGAAAAGTAGAAACCATAAAGATGATCCATCATTTGGCATTTCTTGTTTTTATTACCGTTGTTTAATGAAAAACTCCGTCTCTCCTCTGTGTGAGTTTCCTTAATTATTCCCTCCAGTCCAAAGGTGACGATGCGTTTCACTTTTGGTGCTGAGCGTTTCTTCACGTTGCTCGTTCAAACAGCTGCTGGACCACTGCCTGGCGCCGGACACGTCTGGAGACGGAACGGGATGCGACAACATGACCTGCATGATCGTGACGTTCAGGGCGCAGCCCGACGGCGACACCAGGAAGAGGAAGCTGCCGGCGGGCGGCGAGGAGGCCGAGCCGGAGGAGAACGGGAACGACAGCAAAAAGGCCAAAAGCGACTAGAGGAGGAGAGGAAGTCGCCACAGGGAGCCGCTGGTCTCACGCTGCCACAGACGCATTCTGTACAAAATGGAATCCTTACCTCACCGACATGATTTCCTCCCCGACGCCACAGAGAGCAACATCAGCTCCGCTACGGTCGCGCCTACTTCCGTTTCCGTCACTCGTGCTCTGCTCCGTTCTGGGTACATCTCCACAGCGACTCGCCCTGCAGCCGTTTGGTTTCATCGGTTCTCTGGCCAACTCGCCTTCCCTGCTTTAAGTAGCTTCAGTTTCCATGAGTTCCTCACCTGGAGGCCGCAGTGCAAAGGGGAACCAGCCCACAGAAATAAGATTATTCCTCCAGTCGCTTCCCAGATCGGGTTCGTTCAGACTCGCCTGCGTCTGCTTGGTGTTTTGCTGTCGGACCTGCCGCCCGCCGCTCTTTGTGGCGCTGCACCATCACAGCGTCCCAGACGGTGGCGGGGAGTTTCCTGTAGCTGAGTTTCCTGTAGCTGAGCGAGGCGCATCATGTTCTGACTTCGGGTCGTCAGCCGTCTGAATGTGTCGGTTCTGTGTTCCTGGTTCCTCTCGTAAAATCCCAACCTGTGTCTCTGGTTTCGCTCTTCAGAGAGGAATGGATTCTTTGCTCTTATCCTTCGCATATCTATCTTTCCATTTAAGCATCCATCGTTCACTAATATAGTTTTTCTCGCCGATCTTGTAAAATGCCTTTTTTCTCATTCCTGGTTTGTTTGTGTTGTTGAAAAGCCTGTAAATGTTCATGTGGGGAAATGTCGTCGTTTTGAAGCTCATGAAATTTCCACGGCAGGAAAACCAGACCATCTTCAGCACCTTCCTTTGTTCCCACTGTAAAACCTTTTAAGGATAATCTTTAGGACATGTATTTTAAGTAAAAAGATGTTTTCTTTTTTTGATGAAATCAGTCTTGTGGCGACTTTTAAAGAAGGATTTTCTTTTTCGTAAGCACATTCTGATCAAACCTTGCTGCTGGACTGTAGGAAGAAAGCACAAGGTTATTTTTCTGAGACGGAAACATTTTGAAGTTCAGAGCACCGAGGCTGTAACTGTTATTATTTTTCCTTTCCTTAGGTTTTCATTTTCAGAAGTCTGATTTAAATCGATGTGACTGTAAGTTTCTAGTGTACTCTCGTCAGCGTAACCTTTTTTCTGTACATAGGTTTTTCAATACTTGCAATTGAAGAAAAATGCTTTTTCTTTGTAATTGTGAGTCAGTGTGACATTTTGGTGCATACTCTTTTGACACCAGTATGTAAGTACATACAAATACATTTTTTTAAATAATCACATTTACTCTGTGTGTTTTATGATCGGCTTTGAAAAATGCTGGTTGATGTTTGTTGTAGAAACTAAAATTAATACAGTTTTAAATAAGATGTACAAAGGTAAAGAGACTGTGGCTGAAAGTAAATCTGCATTTTGAGATGCAGAACTCGTCATACGAGTTAAAACCTCATCGACTGCAGACGACGAGGCCGTTTTCTATTGATAAACATTTTAAATTTAGCTAACTTTGTATCTGCGATGAGGACAGTCATGGTTATCTTTCTTTCTTGGTCCTTTGGCTCCATATACTGTCTGATGCTTTAGAGCTGCAGGTGTCCAAACTCACAGGCCAAAAAAATATTATTTTAAAACCTAAAATCACAAAAGGTTTTATTGAGATTTTGTTTCTGCGCAATATTTAAACATGAAATAAAGCAACAAAATAAATAGGATGTATGTTTTGTAATGTGTATATTATTGCAGAAAAAAGCTTTTCATATGTTTCTGTTACTGAAAGAAAGGTAACCACTTTACAAATGTATTTTGTTTGTCTCAAATTGTTGCAACTCGCTGTGTTTAGGTGTCGCTACCTGGCTGCAGACGATCTTTTACACAGCTTTGGACAAAATGCAGAGAACACTTAAAATCATCAGTCTCTGGTTTTGCTCTATAGATTTATGTTTGAGTAAAATGAACGTTCTTTTATTTTATGAACTACTGACATCACAAATTCCAAGAAAAATTTTTTATTTGCAGAAAATGTGAAATGGTGAAAATAACAAAAAAGATGCAGAGCTTTCAGACCTCAAATAATGCAAAGAAAACAAGTTCATACTCATTTAGAAACAATAATTCTAATGTTTTAACTCGGGAAGAGTTCAGAAATCAGCATTTGGAGGAATAACCAGGAGGTTTTCAATGGGGCTCAGTGCAGTGAGCTCTATCTTTTGCAGAGCTCTATGATCAAAGATGTGCTAATTGGATGCAGCATATCAGTCATTGTTGAGGACTTTTTATGTTTTATAATATATAAAAACATTTATTAAAGTAAATGCATCCTAAAAATGTCCCTACATGAGAAAAATCAATTGAGACTCTTAATCCCTTCACTTCTGAAGTAAAATTCACCAAATAATTGAATTTCTCTAACGTCCGTTTATAATTACGCTATTAACACTAACTTCAGTCTCTAACAGTAAATCGAAATTTTGGGTCGTTTGTTTTTATTGTTTTACCTTTTCCGTGTTTGCATTTCTACTTGTATATTTACTGCTATCCTAGTCACCGGTGAGTTGCTATGTCCCTTTTCCGCCACCAGGTGGCACCCCAGGCTTAAGCGTCTGCGCTCTGTTGCCTGCTGTACCCAGACTGTCCACCAGATGGCGGAATAAAAATCATTCCGTTCGTCTGAAAAGTCAACATGTCGCTATGAAGCGGGCAGAACTGTATGCCTGTGGCACGAAGGGTGTAGAGTCAGCAGGTTTCCACCCAGTTAGAGAGCAACTGTGAAACAAACCAGTCGCATCAAACCATTATGGGCAAAACAAATCATGAGACTTACTACTGGTCTCTACATATCTACTTCCTGTTTCATTAGATATGCAACTGTATTATAAAACCATGAGATGATGGATAGACTAGCTCTGTTCCCTCAGGGTCGCTGGAGGAACAATAGAAAGCCAGACAGGAAGCATCCACTGTCCTTGGGATCTAAAAATGGCTCCCAACACACCCAAACGCATTTCCTTTTACACACTTTTACGCTTTTTGTTGGTTTTCAATGCACAGAAGAGCAGTTTTGTTGTTTCTGTGGGATTGTTTGTCCCAACTCATCCTAAAACAGAAATACAGACAAAACATAATCATTCTGATTCTGAGCCACTGCAGTGGTGAGTATTTTGGCCCTGGTTTCTTCCTATGGACCATGGGAGAGAAAACGTCTCAGATTTTCTAGACAAAAAACAAGAACAATTTTGAGTTTGACTTTTGTACATTTTTTGTACATTTCCATTTTTTTTCAAGAACATTTTTTAGATTAATCCCAAAACTTGAGTTTTTCAATAATTTGTTTTTTTACTTTTCATACTTGTAAATCTTAGAAATTTAATAGAATAAACAAGGAAATTTCTATTAAATTTCTAAGATTAGTCTCAAAAAGTCTGTTTTTTTTCCTTGCGGCAGCGTCAGCCCTGTTCTGGCCTCCTGTGACTGGCTCCCGGTACAGTTTGCAGTACGGCTGGACGATATGGCTGAAAACTATCACAATATAATGATTTCAGTCAATATTGAATTGTTATTGATTCATTTTTTGTTTTAAATATCTTAAATACTGTCCAGCTAGCAATATGACCTTTCCTGTGTTGTCCAATTCTCATTACACGCCATTATTTTTTATTTTTAAGCCGTTGTGAGATATGGTGTCGAAACCTTAAACTGCTCCTGCATAAGTTACTCAAAAGGTTATTGCTAGGTAACCAAAGAGTGAGTGAGTTAGTTGTTGATAGGTAACCAAAGAGTGAGTGAGTTAGCTGATGCCACTTACCTAGCTTAGAGGTTTTTAGTGATACCGTGAAGTAATTTTAAAACTCGTGGAGATTTTGCTTTTCAGGTTGTGGCCCCAAGGTTCTGGAAATCTCTACTGCAATCGCTGCACTACAACAGGATGGTTTTTACCAGGCCAGCAGTTTGTTTTTATGTTTGTGTCTTTTTGAAGCAGATTTTGATGTTTGATATGTAAATAAGTATTACTTACTTTTTTATGCTGTTTTTCTATGGACAAACTCTAAAGAGGTCCAGCTGCGTGTGTGGAGGAATTTGTTTCCGTCTCTAGACTCTTAAACCTGAATGCTGGTCAGGCAGAACCGCAGGAGACCAAACTGGACCCGGAGTTGTTCATATAACTCTGTGTCGTCTCGCCAGCGGGTCTCATATAGAAAGCTGGACCACAATAACAGGTTGTAGTTCAGACACCGAAGGCATTCATCAAGACTTAAAATCTTTTTCTGTCGTTCCTAAAACTGCACTAACCCTGCTGCCCTCACTCAGCACGGGCGTCAGCAATGCTAAAACCAAGGCTCAAGAAACACAGACTCATTCCTGTGGTCACACAAGGACAGTCAAAGTACTGACTGGCATTAAGAAGAAGTTTGAGTCCACTCAGCTTCAATCTGGCTGAGTCCTTACTGTCAGGTTTGCATAATTTATGACTGCATGCTGATTTTCCAATCTTGCATCATTTGGGATTTTCAGAGTCCAGGCGCATCAGGGTCAGCTTTGTTTTTATTTCTTATTGAACCAAATGTTTTCAAGGGTGGCAACAGGGAGGCTGTTTGAGCCCATGGATTGTATTATAATGTGGTATGATAAAACTAATATATATATATGTTTGTCTCAGATCCAGTAGGTCGACTTCATGACATACACATTTAGGTCCACAGTATTTATTCTAACAAAAGAGGAAATCAAGTTGTTGGTTAACATCAATCCAGCAACTTCTGCCCCTATACATTAAAGTAGGGCTGTAGTGATACAATAATCTCACAATACGATACGATATTATGCCCGCGATACAATATATATTGCGATATTCAGCAAACAATGCAATTCAATACACTTTTGCGATTTTCTGAAAGATTTTAGAGGGACAGAGTGATTTTGGTGATATTTTGTGACTGTTATAA
>CAEGAF010164700.1:0-59626 GCA_903067075.1 Micropoecilia bifurca | reverse complement strand
TATTATCTTGTGTGTGTGTGTGTGTGTGTGTGTGTGTGTGTGTGTGTGTGTGTGTGTGTGTGTGTGTGTGTGTGTGTAAATATTCATTCAAAAATAATCACTAGTTTCTTTCTGCAGAAGTCCCACGTTTGTCTGTTCAGTGTGTTCAGAGAAGAGGCCCTCAGTCCTCTGTAATGATGCCGTTCTACAGGTCTCCCTCCTTCTGCTCGGTATCAGTCCTCTGCAGAGGTGTCTTATCAGGACGGAGACGCTCCACCCACCACCAGGGGATCCCCTTATCGCCATGGCACACATTACCTTAGCCAGAACTATGGCGTAAAAACCCCTTTACATGCCGCTCAAACTCCCATCCCCAACTTGTCAGCTGAGCACAAGCATGTACGTCTCTAATCGTGTCTGAAGACTGACTCCGCTTAGCTTGTGAACACTAATAGCAGGAAATTAAGTGCGTTTGTCGAGGCTTGCTGTCTCCACAGCTTCTCGTTCGGGGATGTGTGGAGTAATGAAAAGGCAGGGACCGGTGCGAGCTCTCCACTTGGTGTCCTTGAGGACGAAGAGCCCAAACACACCTGCTCGCTAACAATAGGTTATCCTGTCAGCAGGAAAAAGAGGAGAGCTTCCATCAAAGATGCTGAGTAGGATAACAGCTTTCCACCGGCATCTGGACGTTGTGATGCGCACAGTCCTGGAAAGAGCCACGAAATGCCAGCTGACACATCACAGCTACATTCCATTGAGTGTGTTTATTTTCACTACAGTTTGTTCAGAAGTGATTCATTTTTCATTTCTATGGCAACATTTTATTAATCATCACCACACACTCAGCACTGCCAGGTTTAAGTCTGTAGCAATAAGCAATAAATCAATCGATAGCATGATAAATTAAAATGAGATGGATTATTTCTACACTGATATATAGATTGTTTTTTTGAAGGACAATTTTATTTACGAAGACATCATAATAAAATTGTATTCATGGTTTGTAAGTGGTTTTTATTTCCATTTTGTTGCTTGTGGTTGTCATGGTTAAAGGAAAGTGTAAAGAACATTTCCTGTTCTAGTATTAAGTCTTCATTGCAAAATTAAAGGTTATCCGTCTTTGAGACTGATGGATGCATTATCACGCAAGTATGAATATTTGAAAATGTCCTCAAAACAACAATTATTGTTTGTCACAATAATTATTGAGACAAGTTATCGTCCAGGAATACGTGTTATTGTGACAAGTCAAGCTGGGTTATTTAAAAAAAAACACCGGATTCAAACTATAGAGTGAGAGTTTTAACCAAACATTACGGCCCTGATATTAAAAATTTCAAATAAAGAGCGTTAAATAGGTTGCACGCAAAAAAAAGTGCAAAAGTGCAATGAACCTTCCTATTTTACTGAGAATGTTTTGTGTTTCTTCTCTTCTTTATGGAAAGCAGAGACTATAAAATAATGAAGCTGAAAGTTGCGCAGTTGTAACTAATAAAAATAAGAATAATATCAATGTATTTCATTTTAAATAGTGTCTAAAAGAGTTACAACACAACAGTAAAAGCATATAATAAAAATCAGTGCTTGCAAAATCATGTTTGCATTAGAACAAGACAGGGTTTAAATAAACAGGGCACCCATCTGGAATGTACATTTGCACATTTAGAGCAAAGACGAATGCATCTGTTCGGGAAAACTGTTTTTGCAATGAAAGAATGATCATGTGTTACGAGTTTTATATCACAAAAGCAAATCTCACTTGCATTTTAGTGAATAAAATCATTTCGTGGTTTGTTTGTTTTTTGCTTAATGTGACGCAGTTGGCACAGAAAACATTTTTTTTCTGAAGCTATTATTAGCCTTTACCAATAAAAGTAATAAAACAGAAATGTGCAGATGCCTGGTTTTAAAGCTGCACAGTGTTCGAGTCAGAGGCTCTGGATAATTTCTCATAAGTTAGAAAGTGTCAAGAGAGGCAATGAAAAAAAAGGCCAAGTGGAAAACCTGTAGATACCCAAGAGCTGCCTGACCTTGGAGTGCTCTTTAAACATTTTACTGGAGCATCACAATAAGAGGACACGTTTGGACTTTATATGGAAACCAACATAAAATAATCATTAAGCACAAAAACAACATGTCGTAAAAGTTTGGTTTCCATACTTGGGTCTCACTGGAATTTACTGTAACTTCATCTATTTCTGTCCTTTTTAAAAATAGCATTGATGCAAACAGCAGAGCACCTGATCTGAACCTAAGCTTTTTTTAAAAAAAAAAAAAAAAGCCCACTCTTGCAGCTGTATACAGATGCCCAAACTGCACACTGAGCAGAAAACACATTAGATTGCTGTGGCGGTGGTGGGGGAGGAGGGAAAAAAAGCACATTGTGGTGAGCAGCACAAAGTGGAACCGAGATTAAGTAACAGAGCGATGTTACGGGTGTGGCCAAAGATGAGTGACCCGCAGTGTGGGCATGTGTCTGACAAACTGAAGCATGGGTTTGCACGCTGATGAGATTGAGGCCTGTGGTCAGGCTGAGAGTGAACCTAAAACACAAAGCTGAGCCGTGTTCTTTCACGGAGGAAGCCCGTAAACTGGAATATCTAGAGGCTATTAGGACGAATCCTAGCTGTACACTCATTATGTACATCAGCTGTTGAAGAGATCTTTAGCTGTGGTCGGTATTTCTTTGACTGTGGCAAAAGATAGAGAGAGAGAGAGAGAGAGAGAGAGAGAGAGAGAGAGAGAGAGAGAGAGAGAGAGAGAGAGAGAGAGAGAGAGAAAGAGAGCTCAGTCCTGGGAGAAGGGGAAAAGGAATCAATGGTAAATAATTTCTGGAGAGTGTTTACACTAAAGGCTCTGCTGGTCCAGACAGAGCAACACGCTCACACATGTCCTTTTAGGGAAATAAGAAGAAACTCTTCAATTAAAGCAGGGAACATGATTTTTTTTCTTCTTTTAAATATAATAAAGTGCTTTCTATAAAGAGTGACAAATACATAACTTAAGATTTATTTAGCAGGAAGAATTGAAAAGTAAAGTGAAAAGGTACAGTTCTACAGCTTGTGTAAGCAATAGTAGAACGCCAGCACAGTCGTTCTTAACTTGGGTTTTTCAGGTAAAATATACAAGTTATACATCAAAATGGATAAAAGGGAAGAATAATCTTGTGTGAAGTAATTATTATAGGCTTTGAACTTACATAAAACGTGTGAATAAGAAAGGAAGAGATGGAATGAGAATGAAGAATAAGGAAAACTAAGACCAAGGAACAAACTTGGACATAACTAAAGTGATCATTTTGATCTCCTTCCCCTTTGTAGCCATTTACACTCTCTTGGATTTCCATTGGATTCATTTTTTGTTGATTTGTCTGCTAGTACAGACAACCTGACCTGGGTTTGCCCTCTTACCCTAACCATGCCCTTTTATCAACTTCTCGAATATATTAATATAGTAGAAATATAGTTTAGGATATTTAAACTATTTATTTTTAGATAACTGAATACTAGTGCCTTTAAAATGCATTCAGAAACTACAATGAAATCCTACGTGACTTGTTTTTGCTTTTGAATATCTGGTATCCAGTGTATACATTTTTTTAAAGGTACATTATAGAAATAGATTTGCAAACTTCCCATTAATTCTTTAATAGTTAATGACGTCTTCAAAGGCCGCACCAAGTTTTGCCAGTTTTATCACCGCACTCTGCTGCGGCCTTTTTGCAGGACCAGATAAACAACTGACTAGTTGGCAAAGTTGTTTACTGAAGGGAGGAAAACGAGTTTCAAGCCAAAACTAAAATAAATAGAAATACCTGTCTTATATTTACTTCTTTAAAAAAAAATACAACCCGAGCACCTCTATATAGCCAACCAACAGGTGGTTCAAGTACTTACCTGACAACTACAGCAGTGCTAACTATTCCGTAAGCGGAAGTTTAATTATGTTTATGTCAAAAGTCACTAATTTAAATAAACAAGCGCGAATTGGCTCGGCTTTATATTTACTTACTTAATTGTAGTAGTTTTAGTCCTCTCTGGGCGTGTTTCTTCAGTTTTCTTCCTGCCAACAAACCAATTATAATCCCATTGAAGCGGCGGGCAGCAGGTCAGCGCGTGCGGAGATGTCCAGTGCGCGAGGAAGAGTTAGAGGAGGAAGAGGAGGAAGAGGACACGGTCCGGCACGGGGGACAAGGGAGAGGGGCTGAAAGCACGGCGCGCTCCGCGGTCATTCCGAAAGCCAGCGACTGACCCACCCTGCCGGGTTAAAAATAAAGTTGGCGCATCCAGTACATGATCTGTGCGCGCGGGGGACGGACATTCCTGACAAGAGCGGGTGACTCTAAATGGCAGAGGTACTTCTGATCTCCTCAGTCACCCACCCAGCCCAGCCCAGCTCAGCTCGGGCTCTAATCGCGCTCACACAAACACCCACCCGCCCTGAGACCCTCACAGAAATGTCACCTCCACTGCTGCCCCTGCATTCCACGTGGAGGACAACAGGAGGCTGCTTCGTTATTGTGGCCCAGAATGGAGGCTTATACAGGCAGTAACGCTGCTGCAGGTGGATTAGTTCACGAATAAACAATCAGTGAGTAATACAGACAGATGTTTACACTTTGTATTTAATTTGAATGTAATGATGAAACTGCATTAATTGAAATTTTAAAAAAATCATTAGCCTTTTGGAAAACTCTGACCCCACTTAAATTGAATTTGTAGATCACACTAAATAACCGAGACAATGGGAGGAAATCAACCAATTCATGAGCTCCATATAATTCTGCAGAGAAAAGTAGTCAAATATTCAAGCCAGAAGCTTGTTGATGTCTACAAAAAAAACAAAAAAACACGGTAACATTGAGGTGCAATGAGCTAAAAGATTCTACATTTCGACACAAAACTTACCTCAGTTACAAATATTTATTGTTTGAATACAAAAACTGTTAAAAATAAAAGGCAGCAAAACAAAAAACTGTACAACAGATTACCTAAATATAAATAAGTTTTCACAAAACAAATGACACTGGGAAATATTCACGCATAAAAATATATTTCAGAACAAAATCTTCTCTGAGTTCCTTCACATCACTCATCACTCTTTGGTTGCTGTGAGACTGTGAGCCTGGGAAGCTTCCTGAACCTACAGTTAAATATTGCAGCTTTGCATGTGGATATGGCTGACCCGGACAGCACCGGTCACTGATCAGCCTGATGACCGCGCAAACAAAGTCACCTTTTCATCTGGAATGTTAATCAATGTGTAACAAGTACTCTGCATGCAGCTGTAAAACACAGCATTGTGCTACGATCATTAAAAGAAGCAAATACAACTATAAAACACATTTTAAAAACACAGACTTTGAGAATAACGAGCGAGGAAAAAGTCATAAAATTAACTCCCTTCTTGAAGAGGCGATACAGTAAAATGAAAGAGCACCATGTCGACGTATTACAAACCTCTACAGCTGGTTTCAAGCGCAAGAGTTTTTCAGCTTAATTGTTCATCTTCTTGCAGAGGCCCTCACATACATCCAAATCAGTTTCCAACATTTTCTTTGTAGTTTCCCCACAGAGAGCTGGTTAACGTTCTCAGTGCTCTTACAGATAAACACATTACATTTGAAAGCTCCTGAGTGGCAATAATTTCCTTTCATTCCTCCAGGAGGTGTTTGCCTGTTAACTGCGCAGCGCCGCTACCCAACACCAAGCATGTGTATGTTGCCTTCCAATTGTTGCAAGTAAAAGCATTTCAAATCAATTCTTAGCTCAAATGAAGGGCACTTATGTAAAACATATGCGCTGCTTGGAGAAATAGAAATTTCAGAGGGAATGTTTGAGGAGAAGTTTTCCTTTGGTTATTTCTTATCCTAACAGACGCATGTGGAAAGTATTAGCATGTGTGTGCAGAGGTACAGAAACAAAATCTGCCTTGTCTATCAACCGATTATCGAAAATTATTAAATAAAACACAAAGATTGCATATGTGACGCCCAGTGCATATCAAATTAATGTGAATAAAAGTAACTGAAATCTTTCAGTTTGGTCTACGATATTGTTAAAGCTGTAGCTGTTTCTAAGTGATTGTAATTTTAATCCCCGGGAAAAATGTAGACATGAATGAAACATTAAAACAGCATAAGCTTATTAAGCATTTGATGCATCTTTGGTGGAACAGATTGTTAAAAGCATTCATGTACAAATAGAAAAAATATCAATATTTTATAAAAAAAAATAAACAAAATATTTTCATACAAAAACAAAGCTGCTACAACGTTTTGTCAGGAACATGACAGTGCCTTTTGAAATAAAGAAGTCAAGTAAATAAGATCCAGGTGCAAATTCACATGTAGAACTCCATGCTGGTGACGGTCTAGTCAAAGTGCTGACGGCTGGCGGGTTTTATGGCGCGAGGAAAACATCGAGGTCGGCGATGACAGCTGCCTGTCTCCTGGCAACCGTGTTCAAGAGTCGCTGAGGAAAAGATGGCGTTCCGAGGTCGACCTGAAAAGGAAGCAACAGACACAATGTTAACATCTACATTCATATATAATACCATATATACATTGACAAGAAAGTTTCTGTTGTTTTTGTTTTTAGACATAGCATTGACGCATCAACTTTCTTGTTGTGCCTGAATCAGCTGCTACAGCTTTAAATGTTTGGCAACAATTACACAGAGCCAATAGATGAGCATCTGCTCAATTAAACTAATTTCATTAATAGTGAGAGGCCTGCCAGTAGTGAGCTATAAACTCATCGTGTCGTAGATCAGCACAGCAAGTCAACACCACGTGTTGAGCCTCCGTCTACAAAACCCAAGCAGAGAATTCTCATTTCCTGGATTTTTACTGCATTCATACGATATTAAGTGGCAAGTACTTTATAGATAATCTGTGACAGATCATGGACTACAAAGCAGACGATTTATTGTCTGAGCTGTGGATCCGCTCCTCCAGAGTCATCATTCTTCCAGGTTATTTACAGGATTCAGCAAGTCAAATTTAAGACTTTTTAAGATATTATGCATGCCAGCTTGAATTAAGTTAAAGATGGAAAAAACTGTAAATATAAGGAGTTTTAGAGGGATCCTGGGGTGCTACAATCAATCATTGCAAAAACCCAAGTAGTGTCAAGCTACAAAAACAATTTGCACTTACTATGAGACACAGGAAACATACTCTTACTAGCTAGCTAGCTAGTAAGAGTATGTTAGCAGTTAGTTAGCAGTAGCCTCAACCACCTTGAGTCACAGAGCGGAATGAAGATTTTTGAGCCAGATCAAACTTTTGCGGGGGAAAAACTGCATACATAAATAGTTCTGCCACAACAAAATTTACGACTGGTGATTAAAGTATTTCATGCAAATTTACTTCTATTTTTTTATTGAAGAAATTTAAGATATTTTAAGGCCTTAATTTCAGACAAAATGAACTGAAGACTTTTTGAGGCTGCACAGACAGCCTGTCACATCGCAATTATGCACTACCTTGTGCTGATCTCTTACATTAAAACCTAACAATGGATTTTGCAATTGTTACATGAGAAGACGCCAAAAGTCCATGGGGTATGAATACTGAATACTTCTGTGAAGAACTATGCATCATATCTGACCTGCAGCAAGTAAACGACTCTGGTCAGCTCCTGTCCCCCACGTACGACGGGCTGCAGGATCCAGCAGCTGGGCAGCATCTCTGCCCGGATAGCATCAACGCTCGGCCGGGGGAGAGACTCCTCGAACACAGACTGAACAGCCAGCACACGCAGACCACCCTGAGCCAGAGAGAGAAGACCATCAATAAAACAGCCGGTAAAGCCTTTTGATCAGCTCGACTCTGACAATGATAACAAACAGCTGACAAACACTGCCTCTGGGTCAGTGTCGTTCACGCTTTCTGTTCAGTGAGCGCCAGGCATCGATAAAGTGTGTGTTGTACATTTAGTGCAAGGGGAAAATTCCACCGGCTGCTGCTGAGCTGCTGCTCGCACAATATCTAACCTGAGCAAATGGAATTTTCTCCTTACATTAAGGTGTGCAGCCACCGCCGCCACTCGCCTGACGGGAACACATGCGGAGACCGGCTGCAATCATCCGGGCTTACCTGCTTAGACTGAGTGCTGATGCAGCAGAAGTCCCGCGGCTGGCTGAAGTGGCAGGCAGACGGGTCTGTTAGGATGTAAACTGTGCGAAAAACAAAGAAGTATCAAAGTCAAAGTAAACACAAATGGAGTAAAACAATTAGTACGGTGTTTTAAAGCTAATTTCTGTGACAAAAGTAAAAGAAATTCATTTAGAGTGCCTTCAAATAGTATTCAACCACAAATGTTTCATTGTCAAGTTAACACTTTATTTGAAGGGCTATCCATAAGTCTGATATGACACGTCATAAATATGATTTAACACCTTTTATGAAGTGTCATTCGGTAAATAATGATCGTATTAATGAAAAGTTGCATTAAAAGCCTGTTAAAATGGTCAACTTTGCATTAAAAGAGTAATTATTTACATTTCATGACAACAGTCCTAAACATTCATGAAAACTCCCTCATTATGACAGATGTTATGTCACATTTATGACAGTATCGTGTCAGTCGCATGCACATCCCATCAAATAAAGTGTTACGGTTTAGAGTATTTTATTGGTATTCTACATAGGTTGACAAAAAGATTTGAGTAATTGAAGGGGAAGGAATAAATAACACTTTCAATATTTTACAGAAAAGTGACATCGGTTTATAGTCAGCCTCAATAACTTGTAAGAGATCAAGAGTGTAAGAGTGCATGTGGTTGTATGATTCAACAACACATGGATAAAGGAAGCAGTCATAGGGGGAAGAGTTTGCAAGAACAAAATATACGTTTTTGCTACAAACGCAAACGGATATAAATACTATTCACATAAAAATACACACCTTAAATTTCATGTTTAAATGTACACACCTAAAGTGGTTGTAGGGTAGAGTGGAGAATGTTATTGGCTCACCCAGCTGTGTGCTGTCATCTAGTGGTCGTGTCCACACAGAACGAACCGACTTGTTATACATGTGGCTCTTGGACATCTGGCTGATTACCTTCCACAAACTGTCCGGGGGTCTTTCCACCTCCCCGACCCCAAGAAAACCATGGACAGAGGGACTGGAGGAAGATTTGTAGTATGCCTGAACTCCTCGTTCTTCCCCTTGGTGACTTGAATAAACAAATTAGGACGTTTCAGTAAGCTGCACACGTACATTAGTTAGTTTATTTTAGGTTTGTGAGGACAGTATTTTTACAAGCCGAGTGTATTTCAAAATGTTAAGTCAGAGGAAGCTCACCTCCACCCAGCAGAGGCTTTGCCCCTCAACAAGTTGCCCGAATCCCCAAAAGAAGCCTGTCGGACCTGGTGAGAAAGAATCTCTCACTGAAACTCTGAACAGATACCTGAAATACCACTTCACAAAAGTCTCAATTCTTTATGTATTAGTAGAAAAACAGCAAACAAATGCTGTGATTTCTTGGGAAATAAATAAAAAGTGTTAGTACAACTCTTATTTTATATAACCACCTTTATTTATTAACACAGTTAGAATTATCTTGTCTATTTTTTACATAGCATCTAATAAACAAGCTGAGCAGCATCAGGATGTGTTGATTATCAGAAATGTTCAACATTGCATGTCTGTGTGACCCAAAATTCAGACGGTGCATATTTTATATTCTATTAGGTTTTACACCCAACACTCACTGATTAAAGCACAATTCTAACACATGACACATTCTGGGCAATTATTTAAAAAAAAATAACTCAAATGTTTGTTATTTTCTGTTCTCATGCATACTGAAATTGATTTAACCCACAGGATCCAACATTTTGATTCAGTCCTGAGGAGAAATTTTTCGCTGATTTCCCAAGGCTCCCATACAGTTTTCCTTATAAAATTCCATATCTTTCCATTAACAAATTTTTAGATTTTATTTTTTATGGTTTTATTTTTTAAAGACTTTGGTAATTTCATTTGAACGTGTTCACTTTCAACCTGCATGAATAGCAGTCAAGCTAATCTAAATAAACTCTTTTTAAAAATCTCCGATTCTGAATGGAAAATTATTGATTAAGTGCAGAATTGTTAAACAGGTTTTGAACTTTGCTAGTTTTATTTTGTTTCTAAAAATTCAAAATTATGAAATTTTTAAGGATGTGCTTGGCAGACTGCCCATTGGCACCGTTGGTAGCATTGTTGCCCTACAGCAAGACGGTTCTGGGTTTCAATCCCAGCCTGGGGTCTTTCTTTCGAGAGAGATATCTTGAAAGCTATACTGTCCAGTATTATAGGAAACTTGTCAAATCCATAATTACAAAGCGAACCTTTAATAGTTGCCTTAGGGAAAACAAAAAATAAAATTCTGTCAACTTTACCTCAGCCAGAGCCTGACAGACAAGGATGGAAGTGATGTCTTGATATGCTGTAGATATGGAGGAGACTGAGCCAAAGGAAGCAGTGCGCTGACGTGCAACAACAGGGGGCGACGGAGAGGAAGTCATCAACGGGTCAAAGCTGCTAATGGGAACCTCCAGCCGAACGTCTGATAAAACACATTTATAATGAAGAAAGGAAATGCAGCAGGTATGGAAATAAAGACACGTCACCAGTTTCAGACTTCACTACAAACTTGAATCTACTGTAAATATTGCTGCATAACGCAATCTTTCTACCAAAAAGTTTCTCTTTAAAGGCAAACAGGCAAAACATTAAAATAGTTGTAATTTTTGTAAAACTACAAAATGTCTGCTTGAGGATTAGAAATGAGTCTTGTGCAGTTACCCTGAGCTGACAGCCATGTTTGTTTTGTTTTCACACTCTGAAAACCGCAGACGGGAGGCCGTGTCCTTAGGTTCAACCCCTCGCCCTGGAACCCAACACTCTAACAACAGACAACATCAACAGAACAGTAAGTCCCGGAGTTACATCTTACAGTGGGAAAATACTCCAACCACTCAGATTGAGAATTTCAAGAGTAAAGCAGCGTTTTTAATTCCAAATAATCTGTAAAAGTGTGCAAACCTGTTGATTTAATGCTGCTCCGCTGCACAGCTGTGGCTGAGTAGTGTTGCCACTGTTGTATCCAGATGTTGGTCCAGAGGAAAGACTCAGACTGGATCCCGTGCACAAAGTGCTGTTGCTGATTATGGTCCGATGCTTCAGGTCGTCCTGAGAAGATCATGTCAGTAGAAGTCAGATTCACTGTGTTCGTGTAGCAAAACACTGATTTTAAATTCATCTTTTCAAACTTTTACAAACTGCTTCAATCTCGGTCTCTTAAAAATCTAAATTTAATCGCTAGCAGCTACAAACATTTCATTTCATTTGAAAGTGAAATTAACAGCGTCCAACATTTACTAGGTACACATTATTATCTGCAGTGAAGTATCTTACAGATTGTGAAGCTCACTAGATGGGATCTTCAGCTACTCCACAATGTCATTTTACACTCGGAGGAAGTTAATTATGGTTCTGCCAATTATAGACGGGACAACTGACCTTTATTCCCTGAGACAGAGTCTGCTGCTGTATCCTCTGCTTCTCCAGCTCAGTCCGCTCTCTCAGCCGTTCTCGAGCCTTAGCAATCTCCGTCTTGGCTTCTTCCCGGGCTCGGCTGTAGTCTCGCAGCAGCTGCTCAATGTCTGGTGGGCACTGTCCCGCTTCTCTTGGAGGTTCTGGTAAACTGTGGTACAGATGATTAGGTATAAAAATAAATAAAATAAAAATAAAACTTCCACACCTGTTAAGTTAGCAACATGTAAACATGTACATGTGCATGTGTTGTTTAAAAGAAAGAACCACTGATTACTACGTATTCTGGTTACATCAGATCTTGATAACTTCATCAAAGCTTTTTTCTCATTAAAACAACTTTTTTACAACTTCTTTTGGTAATACTGCTTCTTTACCCTGCTAACATTTTGACATCGTTCTCGTACTTAAAAATAAATAAATAAATAGTCTGGCCCTAATGCTCCACTGTACAGATGAATGTTATTCCATTAGGATATAAGTTGCTAATATCCAGTGACATTCAGTCTCACCCAGTGACTTCTTGTCGTCGATGGCATTCTTTGCGGCGGTTGGGTATGGGATCAGCTTCCTGTGACGGGGGATGCTTGCCAGGGCTCAGACTGCGGGCTCTCCTGTAAGTCTGGAGGCGCTCCTCCCTCTCCCTCCTTAAAGCCTCGATGCTCCGGCGGTGCCTGAGAGGATCACGAAATTAAATAGCTGTAACACCTTTGAGGATAAAGAATATGTCTGAGCTGAATTTTAAGTACTGAATTTACATTGTGACCTAAATGTGTGGGTGAATTTATTAAAATGACATTCATGGTCTAGTCAAGTTCCTGCTAAGACTTTTTTTCCCCCTTGGTAGATGAGGAATCTGAAAGAAGGGAAAAAAATCATATATTCTGTAAGTCTTTTGCACAGCATATAAACTTTATTGCCAGAAGAGCTAGGAGGTGTTTTAGTCTATGCTGAATTGCAAATGTATAGCATATTACTGCAGAAATCTAACTAAGAGTTCATGTGACAGACCAACACAAAGAAGAGCATAAATGGCAAATGTAAAGGGGAATACATGTGGTTTTCAAATCTGCTTCAAAATGAAACAATTATAAATAAAATATGCATAAAAACAAGTTCTTGAAGAATTAATACTTCTCTTGGTCCTCACCTGTCATACAGTTGCTGTTTGGATGCAGTGGAGGTCAGCGGCCGCAGTTCCTCTTTGGACCTTGGGGACAGCATCTTCAACAACGCGTCCGTCTCTCCAAGGCCGTAGTGAAGCTTGGCCTCTGTCAGCTCCACGGTCAAAGGCGTCAGGCTTGTGCTGAGATTGACGGTCGCCATCACCCGCTCTCTCTCCCGTCGCAGCTTCAGTATCTCTCGGGATCGTCTGTCACTTTGTGCCACAACATCCAGGTTTGAACCTGTACTGTCCACGTCGTCCCATTCAGCGCGGTTTCCGTCGTCTTTGTTTGAGCGTCGTGGCTGTTGATTCTGGGTGACTCCTGACCAGTTGGTGAACTTGTCGTGGACGGGCAGGTCGTCTGGGACTACCTGATGGCCATCCCAAGGAGAAACACTTGTTGCAACTTCGGTGTTCACAAGAACGTCTGTGCTGCACTCGCTGTGCGCCAGTGATACTCCGTCATCCTCTTTCGGTTGATTTCTACAGCCACTGAAGGGTGATAAATGGCCGATGTCGATGCAAACATCCCCGGAAGCACTTGTGAAGTCGGACTCTTGCCGCTCATTTTTCCTCACGGTAGGAAAAATGTGGTTGTGCCTCTCTGAGAGGGTCTTGTGGTCGTCGTCTTCTTCTTCTTTGCAGGTCACTTTTCTCTTTACAATCTCTACGTCTATATCCGATGATGACCTAAGACTTAAAGAACTCGTGCAGAAATCTTGAAGACTTGAACAACTCATTTCACTCACTCTCTCAAGAGATATCGTTTCTGATTTAGTGGAAAAAACATCTAAACACTGTTTAGCATTTTCAGCAGAAGGAACTGCAGGTGTGCCCTCCTTAGAGGAAAGGCTTGTTTGCTGATTCCTATATTTTGGTTGACAGTGTACTGATTGTTTCCCGCTCTGCCTTGAACCTAAACTTGTTCCCACAGTAACAATGGGAGATGAGGCTCGGTCTGTAAATGTTGCTTGTTTTTTGATAAAACCAGTCGGACTGCTTGCTAAAGACATGCTGCGGTTTTCTTGAAAGCACTTTCTTGACGATCTGGAGGTGACTGCAACATTTCTGCGGCTTGATTCCTCAAGAGCGCTTTGCTTCGAGTCCTGAGAGGAAGCAGATTTTGCACGCCTGTGATAACTAGTGGCTGTCTTTGCAAATGCCAATATCTGAGGGTCATTCTCCGACTGAGGTGCAACAGAGACGTTGAAGTTTTGGATTGTCTCAGCATCTTTTTTAACCACTCTGTGCATACTCTTGTCTTCAGGACCAATCACTTTCACAATCACCTTAACTTCATAAAACTTGGCCTTCCCTCTGAGTGTTTCGTCACCAGCAGGCTTGCCGCTCATTGCGTTCACCAGCTCTCCCGTCTGGATTCCAACGTCTAAGGATGTTTGAACTGAGCAGTCTTTCTTGCCACACCCAGGCGGATCACTGCATAACAATCTACGATGTGATGAGTTGCTACTCCTAGGACTAGATTTGCTCACTTCACCCGTCCTCATCCCCTGGACATCTCCCAGCAGGTCTGAAGTGCTGTCAATAAGCTTGGAGAGATGAACTGACATGGTTTCCATGCTTGTCCACATTGAGGATTTTTTAATATCTACTTTGCTCCTTTGGGACAAAGGAACATCGGTGTTGCTTCTTTTGTGTCGATCTTTCCTCTTCAGGCTGCTGTTACCGATTATACCGAGCCTAGATTCGGTTTGAGTACCATGTTCACGCATCTTTCTCCTTTGCAGCTGCATTTTGCTCGTCTTTGACTCTTGCTCGGATGAGCAAACAAGCATGATTTCATCAACCTGACTTGAGTTGACACCAGAACCGGCAACGTCATTACCGGAACCGCTTATTGCCCGATTGCAGGTCTCTGCTTGTGCTTTCCTGTGCTGTGTGGCGACTCTCTCTCTATAATCCTCAATGCTACTGAGGGTGCTGGAGAGCCCCTTGTTGGTGGCGTATGTGCTCAGGTGGGAGTTAAAAGGAGAATTCAACCCATTCAAGCCGTTGTCAGCACTGGAGCATCTTACTAGGCGTTTCTCAGAGCTGTTCAAGAGAGGAGATTTAATAGATAGGTCAGCAGCACTTCCAAACACAGGGGTCTTGTAGCTGTGTTGGTTTGAGTCGCTGTGTTGCCACTGGTGTACAAAGGGGTTGATGTCACTGGATGCAAAATGGATGGGCGAGTCCTGGCAATATGGTGTGTGCTGTGCTTCACTTTGCTTTTCGTTCAGGTGACTTTTTTCTGCATCCACCCTCTGGGATGCAGCGTAGGGAGGCAATGAGTGCCTTGGTGGAATGTAATCCATTTTAAATTCTTTATATACACCAGAATTCCCTTTAAGGATTTCTTTCTTACATTTGCTTGTAGAAAGAGAAACGCAGCTTTCTTCGTTGTCGTTGCTAGTTCTTCCTAATAACCAGCAATAATGCCTCTTATTCCCTTCCTTCTCTTCATCATCTTCATCTGATGACTTGAGAGAAGAATCAGAGGAAGAAGCAGGACGAGTTTTGATGTCAGACTTTCTAAACCGTTTTGTTTTTTTCTTCCTAAGAGCAGGATTACTTGGTGTAACAGTTGTGTTTATGGTGGCCTCTTTGGACATTGCGTAAGAACCTGCCTGTGGTGTTTTAAGATCTAAAACAGAGGGAACCGTTTTAGAGTTCACGCATATATCATCCTTTGGATTGAAAGAAAAAGTCTCAACCCCTTTATTGTTTGCCGCACAAAACTCTTTGATGTTGATTTGATGATTTTTATTGAATTTGCTCTGTGAATTTGGACATTTGCCATTTGAACTGATACCAGCAACAGAAGTCTGAGCTATGTTCTGTGTACATACTTGTTGACAATTTAGCTGATTCTGTGTTGTGACAGGTTTGCTTCCAGTCTTGTGGTCCAGTTCAACATTTTCTCCACGGGTAGAAGAAAGTTTGATTTGACTGCAGAGGTGTTTGACTGCTTTCACCTGATTAGTTAAGAATTCTGCTGCAAGCTGATCAACATTGTTTACAAATATCTGAGTCGTGTATGGCAAGCTTTGTTCAGGTGAATGACTGCTTGTTTCTACATCATTGGTTATGAAGTTCTTACCGACATCGTCTGAAACAGATGAGAGATACTTCAGATTTGCGTGACTCAAGGCGGAAGCTGTGTCATGGATACATTTGTGAAGCTGCTGTCTTGAGTGTTGAGTTTGGAGTTGGGGAATGAGATCAGAATTACAAAAATCACAATCTTTATTTGAGTAAATATTACTGGTGATCATATCAGGGGCGTAAGTTGCTTTGGGTGTAGCTTTGTCTGTTACTTTTTGAGGTGGAGCATTTTCCCCCTTTGGGTTTCCTAGGCCTTTGTGACTAGTACTCTGTTTCATATGTGATCCCAAATGCTCAGCTGTGATTAATGCATGCACATCGGCACATATTTTTCCTTCTTTCACATCTTCACTCCTCTCATCTTTCAGCTGGTCACAGATCCATCTACTTTCATTACAATCGGAGCTAAAATGACATGCAGACGATGACAAAATACACAGACTTTGACTTTTGTTCATTCCTCCCGAAGAATCCGCGTGCTCTTTTATCACTTCAGAGATTCTCAGATCAATAGCGCTGCATATGGCTTCTGACCTGCAAACGTGCTTTGCTTTTTCTTGATGTTTCCTGTCATTATCAGTAACCCTTTCTGTGACTTCAAAATCTTTATTTGCCATTACATCTCCCCTTCTCACACACTCATTATCTCCAACGGCGGCATCACACTGAGAACTCTTGTCCTCGAAGATTTGGCTGCTTGGTTCAAGTTCGATGTTCTGAGGATCAGGAAGTGGCCTTGAATCTGAAGCGGCCGAATGTTGTATATCACTGCCATCAACAGAAGAGTGAAATCCTTGGCTGCTCGACTCCCCTTTGGAGTCACTGCTGCTGTTTTCATCATCAGACCAAACACCTTCCAAGCTGTCACCTGGTGCCGAGGAGAAAGTTTCCAGCTCCCCGCTGTCGCTCCTTTTTGGAATTTTCAGGCAGCCCATAAAAGCGTTCTGGTGCTCTTTGTTCCTTTTCCTGGAACTTTTACAGGCCAATTTAACAACTTCCTGCAGGGGAGCAACGGACAGCTCAATGCTTTTGGTTTCCTCCCATTTAACTGATCTGTCCTCTGGGTTCCTAAAATAATTTTGCTGCAAATCTCGGACATTTTCAACACCTACATCTGTTGCTTGTTTGTTAATTGAGGACTGAAATGGATTTAAAGCATCGGGTCTATCGCCGGATGGAAAACCTGAGTCAGATGGTGCAGACACAGCATCTGTAGACTCGTGAAATGAGTCTGATGTTGCTTGGAGGATGTCTTTTTGTGACATGCAAATAGTCTGACGTGCAGATTCTGGAGGAGTGTTAAAGGTCGCTGTATTGATTTGTCCAAACTGATCCATTGGGAAATCTTCACCGTTACCTAATGTCAAAACATTTTCTAAAGCTCCAAAAGCTCCAGAATCTCTCAACCCTACAGGGCATTGATTAAACTCTGAATTATTTAAAGCCTCAGAGTTAAAACATCTAGATTTGCTGTGCGAGTCTGACAGATTCCCGCTAACTGGACTCGGACTGCTGCTGTTACTGTCTGCATTCAAGAGCAAAACTTTTCTTGGTAAAGGGAGAGAAACCCCATCAGTCCTCTGACTTTCAGTCATATCTGCAGAGGACCAAACATCAGCGAGAGCCAGCAGGCTTTGTGGCGGTTTCACACCACAGCTCCCGGTCTGCAGGTTCCTGAAATCATCGATCAATTTGTGCATACTGACCGCTTCTAATGAGCTCCGATTTTGGGATTTTCTTGTGGCGTCTCGACTCAAATGTGCCTCCGCTACGGTTACGGAATCTGTTACTCGCAAAGTTTCAACCGCTGCTTGTTTGCGCTTTTTAACCACTGAGAATTTCCAGCCGTTCTCCACAGTTAAAGAATCTTTAGACATTTCGCTGTCGATGCTTTCTGCTTCACTCTGAGCCGAATCTTCTCGTGTCAAATGCTCAGCCAGCGCGGCTGCATAAGCAGAAGACAGAGAGTCGAGAGAGAAAAGGCTCTCGCAGTCTGACGTTGCTTCATCCCCTTCCTCTTGCTCTTCGAACCATCCAAAAAGTTTTGGATGGTCTTCCGCACATCCATTGCTCTTGTTCATCAGTGCCTCAGTGCTATGCCAGCGTCTCTGTTTGTGGCTGTCAAACAGGTTCCTCTGATCAAGCTCCTCGCATGACACAGTTACTTTGATGGTACCATTCTGATTAGCTGAAGAACCTTTTAGGCTCTTGCCTTCTCTTCGTCGCCAAGGGAATTTACCTGCAATCCTCCCCAGAGGCTTAAGAAGTCTCCGTCCCTTTACACCTGAGGGTGATTTTCTGAAAACTTTGGATAGAGCCGATTTTATCCTGGGACCCACAAAATGAGACAATGATTTGCTGACGGTTTTACTTCCAGTATTATCTCCTTTTCCATCCATGTCTGCTTTGGATATTTGTAGATTTTCTTTACAGATGGGCAGCGATGCAGCTCTGAGAGGTGATTTTGAGACAGATGTAGGATTTTTACCCAATTTGTAATTAAATAACATGTCTCTGTTTGGCAGCAGAGGTTTTCTTCCCAGCTGGCCCAAACATGGTTGAGGCTGTGGTTCCTCAGTGTGTCTGGTGTTTCCGAAAGGGTTTGCTTTATTCTGACTGTGTCCAGAGGAGATGGAGCCTGAGCAACTTTGGGTTCTTCCTCGAGGGATATACTCCTCAGAAACCCACTTTCTGCCGCTAATGGGATTGGACGGAGTTGCTGAATTTAAAGATTGTTCCACAGATTTGTTTCTCTTGAGGAAATGCCTAATAATTGGAGGAAAGGAAAAGAAAGATTTAAGATTACGCTAATTTAAATCAAGGGGGACAAAAAGTCAGTACACTTACCTGAAAATAGGTGTACGCTGCGGGTAGAGCCGAGACAACAGACCTAATGAAAACGAGTGTCTACGTGATACAAAGGATTGTTCTTCCAGCTTTGAAGGTGATCCCATCTCTAGAGGATGTTGGCTGTCTGGTCCAGGAGGAAGTTTACTTTCCAGCTGTTGTAACTCTCTCTTAGCGTCCAGCAGGTGGCGTTTGTTGGCGATTTTCTGCAGCTGGCAGTGCAGCTTTTTCCGACGGATGCGACCCTCAGCGCGGCGGAGGGCGTGATGCTTCAACAGCTCATCCTGCACGGTTTTCTTCCTGGCCCTCACTGCCTTGCAAGGATATTCAACGATGATATTCTTCTGACCGATGAACACCCGACTTGTAAGTTTCTCCAGAAGAGGAGCGGGGAGGGGGTCAGTTTGGACACCAGAGTCTTGCTTCACTCTCTCCTCCACTGTTTTCAGGAGGAATTTCTCATGTAAAATCCACAGATGCACTGTTGTGAAAAAAGAAAAAAAACATTGCTGATATTCACTACACACTAGGCTATTTCCAAAATGTACTTTGTATATTCTAAGTTATCTAATGTGTCTGTAGACCTAAAGTAGTCAATAAAACTTTCAGCTGTGACACCTTGGAAATTGTTACCATCTCTCATTTTTCTTCTTTACAACTATGCAATAATTGTAATGTAAATATCACATTAAATCACACTGAAATAAAGGCAGATTTGTGGTTTTAATGACCAAATGTGGAAAAGTTCAAAGGTATGGATGCGTCTTCAAGGCATTGTATAAAAAGGTGCAAAAATTTTGATTGCAACATTTTTCCAATAAGATTTTGACTTTTGAAACTGAAACTTACAGGAACATTTAATAAGAGAGAAAACCTACTGTCAGAGTACTGCTGCTGGAGCTGGGCCTGCTCCCTGTCCAGCTCTCCTTGGGCCCTCCTCTGCTCCGCCTGAATCTCCTGCTGCAAACTCTCCACATAGCGCTTCTGCTCCTCCACGCGCCGTCTGGCTGCAAGCTCCTCAGTGGAATCCAGCTTCAGTTCTTTCACACTAGAAGAACAGAACGGTGACTCACAGAATGAGAACATGTGAAATAACGAAGCATTGAAAAAAGCATATCAACTTCATCTGTGGATCACTTGATAAAAAGACTAGATTATGATTTGTTGGTTGTGCAAGGAGGTTTCAAAGAAAAGTCGTCAGCAGTAACTAAGCAACGCCCCGAGGCTAAACTGTAAACAGCAACCGGGGACAGTTTGATATGTTTGAAACCACCACCAACAGCAGCATGAAGCACTGCCTGGATGTTGTTATAACTCTTAATTCCTAATAAATGTTTGTAATCAGAGTGCTGCAAAGAGGTCTGACAGCACTCCACACACACACACACACACACACACTCACAAACTCATATGAGTGATGAATAACATGAGATGTAATTGCTCTTGTTCTGAGTTTTTCCTTGTGCTTGACAACGGTACTTACTCGTCGTCAGGAGTCGGGGAGCAAAACTCAACATAGCTGCACGTCGAACCACCTTCGCTGACCTGAAAACGGCAAAATAAAAAAAGCAGGTTTACTTTAAAACCCTTTTTAATCATCCAAAAACGTAACGTTTATGCAGATCAAGGTGGATTAAATGCTAATTTAGGTGAGCAAATACCTACCCGTCTTCGCTCCCGAAGGACGGCTGCCTCTGCCGGGTGGTTGAAGCGGAATTTATGCGCTCCTCCCAACGTGATCACGGTCCCTGGAGGTGCAGAGAGGTATTCTTTGTAACATGCTGCGCTCAGCTCATTGCAAAGCTCAGGACGCAGATGTGTGCATTTGCTGCTGCTTTTGAGTGTTTGCGTGCTCCTTCCTCAACAGGTACCATTTTAAATTACATGACATCTTGAGATTAACCGCAATCAGTCCAAGATATCCGACTTAGGTGATTTTTCCGAATCGTCGACTAATGTGGACATAGACATTATTATCCAGCGATTTTATTGACGGCCATGACTGACCTTGAGCCAGTCTGCAGGGCTCGGTGACCTCTCTGTCGTTGAGCAGGCAGACGCAACCCGGCAGCGGCCGCAGCGTTACCACACCCCCATGGTTTTCAATCTCGCAGCGGGAACTGCCCTGAACGACTATAAATAGGATTCAGAGACGGCTTCACACATGCTGATATAGAAAGATGTGTCAACGCTCTACAGATGCAAAGATCAAGAACAACATAACTGCACATTTAAAATTATAAAGAGTGACTAAAAGATTATTTAAGTTTACAGGTAACTGCATATTATGTAGCAGTTACCTTTCAAGAGGATGAATTTACAACTTAAGAATTTTTTTTTAAATTTTTTTACCTATATGTGGTTCTTCACGCTGCTCATGAGGTCCAATGCGGGTAATTCCCTCCTATAATAAAGTAAAAAGTGCAAAAAGAGCAGTTGTAATAACAAAAACTACACAAATGAAGACAATACTGAATAAAATAAATGCTTTTTTTCCTGAATGAAACTATTTTTCTCCAACAGTGTGTGTTTTGGTAAAAATTGCCCACCCTTATTATTTTATGGCATGTTTTTCTGAAAGCCTAGCATTTTACATGTAAGCTATATTTGTTTAATCTGAATCAGTTTGATAACCTAACCTAACTTTGAAGTTAATTAAATTCCACATAATCAATTTTATAAATAGGTAACTTCTAAAGTTGTGCTGGATTTTATTTTTAGATATTAAAGGTACTAGAAAGGCATTGGGTGTAAATACCAACAAATTTTCTGACTTTCATTTGTAAAACAAATAACAAAATCATGCATAATTTTCCTTCCATTTCACTCTTATTCACAACTTTGTCAACTTAAAGTCTCAATAAAATATATTCAAGATTCACTGTGCTGGAAGAGATTCTGGGTGCAGTTTGACTCAAAAAGTGAATGTTTTGGCACAAAGTTGCACCAACACTTTCGAAAGAAAAGGAAACAGACAACGCCTGCAGGTAAAGGGGTGAGGCAGAGGGAGGGGGCGCAACGATAACTCACTCCAACAGTGAACAGCGACGTACAAAAATAACTGCATTCTATTCTAATCTTTAAACTAAACCTGACAAGTAAAAAAGAAACAGCATTGTTTACTCTTTTGTGTTATTGAAAAAGTATCAAGATTTTCTTATATGATTTCAGGACCACATAAGTCCCAAGTGGTCTCATTGTATCACATGCGTGAAACAGTGTAATCGTCAAGCCTGAGGATATCCATGTCAATGTCAGAATCGGGACCGTTTAGGTTCCTCCGAGTTCCCGTCGTGGAGCCAACGGCGTTTGATTCGATCATGCTTTGTGAACAGCAGCAGAGAGACACTGACATACGCTGAAGAGGGGAGGGGGGAACTGACAGGACAGAGGGAAGGCAACACAACGCACCTTTAGTCAAGAGGGTTTTTTTAAAGCAGAGACAAATAGTGTGAGGAGAAGAAGAATCTAGATAGAAAGAAGGAAAAGGTTGGAGTCAGGGAAGCTGACAAAGATGCTGAAAAGTAGAGCAAGTCTAAAGGAAGCGCTTGATTTAAGCATCCTGCCGTGTATTTTTCTAACAACGTGTGATAGATATACATCTCTAGGGTTTAAAAAATGTGAGACACAAGGATAAAAGATTATCAGAAACGTAAACAAGGCCATAAACACTTTTTTACAACAGCACAAACTACTGCCAAAACTAATCTAAAAACAAATCTGATTTCACAAAATAAAAAACCTGACTGTTCTCGAATGATTTACACAAGAATGTTGCAGATTTAATTTTTTTTTTTTAAGGATTCGCATACCCTGAGGTGATAAAACACAATCCCAGTACTGAGGACGTCTCTATCCAAAGAAACCAGGTGTGGCTGAAGGGAGTTGATAAGGAAACCGGCCCGGTCTCTGTTGATGTCCACACTGTACCGCTCCAGCAGCTCCTTCTTGTCTCTCCAGCTCTCAGTCCAGTCCTTTGTTAGCTGCTCCACCTGCATGGAGGAACAAATGAACTGTTAGAGCGACTTGAGGAGCAGCATAAAAGTGCGATTTGCGAAAGAAGTGGATGTTTGGGATCTTGTTTCTTTCTCCGGTACCTTTAGCTCGTTCTGTAGCACCATTTCCGAAAGGTTTCCGTCTCTCTCATCGCTCAGAGACGGGCTGGGATTACGTTGCTGTCCATTTATAGGGCAAAAAAATAATCAGTCGATGTATTGCACAGTGAAAAAAAATGATACACGCATCATGATGCACCGCAGCGTCGGAAATGCTTGAACAGTAAAATGTTACCATACCAACTCAAAGCTGAGCAGCATGCTCTTCAACCTGTCAATCTCCTCTCTCAGCTCCCGGATGAGCCGCACATTTGCATCCTGCACAAAGGATTGAAGCAATACAAAAACCTGATCAAAGCTTCCGATCTCACATGGATTCAACACTATCAGTACAATTTTGGCTTAATTTTTTTCTCTAGATATGCTGGTCTTTTTTTTTTTTTTTTTTTAGCAAATAGCTTTTTTAGGGTCTGTGTGCTGCAACTAACGATCGATAGATTACTAAAATAGTTCATGATTACTTCAATAATCGATCACTCACAATTAATTGTTTAAAAATTCATTTAAAAAATATTTTTTAAATAAATTAAACATTTATGAAAATAAATAAAAACTAATGAAATGTAAAATAGGGTATTACTTGAGCAAAAATGGGGGAAAAAAAGTAATAATAAAACCTAAGAAGTTAAACAGAAATAAAACACGTCATAAAAATCCAAGAAAAATGCCTTATTATATTATTTCAATTTACTTTTAAGGACCTGAAGAGCTACTCACCTCATTAACACAAGGCTTGTTGACAATGTTCCTGGCATGCGCAGCGTAGCGCAGGGTGCTGAGGGTCTCGTTGTAGCTGTTAGCAGAGGGCGACACCGCTGCAACACAATGATACGCACAAAAGCACCAGAATAAAAACGCCCGATATGAATTAAGAACAATATTTCCATCAACGCAACAAAAACGGCAGTGTTTCCGATTAACAGTTTACATATTGCTTCAGCACATGCATGTAAACAACAATCGTTTGGCTCCAATCTGAAAAGCAATACTTACTTGCTATCATAATTGTCTTGGAGTTGCCGCCCAGACTGTCTTTTAGCAGCCAAGTCAGGACCGAGTCCCTGTAGGGAATGAAGCAGAGCCTTCTTCCACCTCCGGCTCCGCCAGACAGCGAGCTGCTGTGACTGCCCAACGTGCTGCTGTCACCCTCAGAGGCCACGCTGTTGATGCTCTGACAGCTGCTCGACATCTGGGAGTTCTGGGCTGTGGCAGTCGAGGTAAGGAGGTGAAAGGGCGTGAAAAGAGTGTAAAAAAAAAAAAAAAAAAAAAAAAAAAAAATACAGGAACGGTGTAAAACAAGAGGTTTGTTTGATCCAAATCAAAACACAAACTGGAAAACCTTCCAAAAGTACTCTCAAACAAAAGCTTCAATGGATCTATTGAGAATTTCTTTGTTTGTTCGAACACAAGATGTAACCATGAGGTAGAAGGAAATGGTAAATGATTTAATACCGATTCATAAAAGCAATTAAAACAAAAGGGGAAGGAGAGTGACAAAGTGACTCGGCTTTTTATGCTTAATGCATATTAAAAACAATATGCAATGATTCCGTTTGTGTATTTTATTACATAATATTCTTTTACATAAAATCCCAATAAAATACATTGAAGTTTGAGGTTAAAATGTCACAAAAAAAGTAAAATGCGCTATATATTCTGATCTGTAAGGAACGTCTGACTTTATTTACCCAGAACAGAAATGACAATGCCCAAAGTGACCAGCGACTTGTTGATGTTGGAGCCCTCTGTCAGTCTGTCCCGGCAGTATTGGGGGTCTGCTCTCTCACTGTCAGACACAATATAAGCATTAATGGAGATTAATGCCATCCTTCATTGACGAAAAAAGATCTGAGGGCTGCAGCTAATATCCACCAGGGGGCACTTTTAGGAACGATTTCACAAGAGGGAGAAAAAAACCCATCAAAACCACTTTCACCTTCCAGCCAAGTCCACCAGGTTAATCTTGCTGACCGTTTCAGAAGGCAGGTTGTTTTCTAGTATTGCCTGTGGAAGGAGAGACGATCAAATCAATCTGTAAGCCCTGAGCTGGCAAAACTGTACAATTATCACTTCTTATGTGTTGCATTTATTAACTAAGAACATTTTACAGAAGCTGTGAAATGTGACCACCTGTGTGTACTGAATAGTAAAGATGGCATGGGATCTGCTGCTGGTGTTGTGGTTGTGGGTTGCTGCCGTCATGCGGTTAGTGATGCCTTCCTCCAGAAGGTCGATGGCCTGTTTGCAGTCGGTGACTATGTGCTGTGAAAGGTCTGATTTTAACGAGAGAAAAAACATTGAAGATTTACATTTTAATCATGTTTTTCCACAGTGGAAAGCAATCCAATTGAACATTTTATTGAGAAACTCCCTGTGAATGGCTCCATGAGCAACGAGGTAATTCTTGCTTAATAATTTTGGTTTTTTTACATGGGTTTATATTTCTCTACTCATAAAATGCCTGTCTGTTATAGATTAATAATCTGAATCCTATTACAGAATCAAACTCCAAAATCAACTTAAAAACAAAAAGACTGACGGTAAAATTTGGACCATCAATTTGAGATTTAGGCAAATATTCTCAAATTTAGGTAAAAATTTGCTAAGTTGAAGTGTGTGTGTTCATGTGTGATGAAGGGGTTTGCTTGGAAGCAGAAGGAAATTACATCACTTCCTGTGGACCATTGGGATTTGTCCTGATGCAAACAATGAGTGGATGCGGGGCTTTAAACACAAGCAGTTGCACGGTTTGGAAAATAAACAGATGTAGAACCAGAGGAAGTACAAACTGTGACAAATCGATGTAATATTTTGGGAATTATGACTCTGATATTTGTCTTTACTATATCTCAGAAACCAAATTCTTCCTTATGATTACAGTTTTATAGTTCAAATTTACAGGCAAAAGCCTTCCTCAAAATACTCATCCATTTTTCTCTCAAAATCACCTGAGTTCCTGCAGAAATTTAGCAGCTGAAATACAGGCCTCTACATCAATTATGAATGACTATACGGTACCTGGAGTTTTTACCATGGGGGTATACACCGAATAGGATTATGAGTCCAAGAATAAATAAGACATCCCTCGGTTATTGGAACAGCGAGGGGTGAAGGAGTTAAGCATCTCTATATAAATCCTCCTCTGGCTAAAATAGCAAAGACTCTTAAAACCAAGTTTAGCCTTCGGAAGTACACCGTATACCCTTGCTGTGGAACAATTAATATATTAAAGGGGTAAAAAAAAAAACCTTCAACATATGGCCCCTTTTCAGGATGTTCTCGGACTCTAAGGGACGTCCTCTTCTTCGGCTCTCCTCTCAGCAGATCTCTCACACGCTCATTATAGATCTCCAAAAAGCTGCAGAATGGAAGATAAACATCAGATTCAAAACATCGTCAGAGATGGATAATTTGATGATGCGCATTTGATCTATGCTACAACGGAGTTACTTCAGTTGCAGGTTTACTGTTGAGTGGTAATTTTTCAAACATAGCACACTGACATGTAAGGAGTTGCATGATAGTACCATCTGATTTCATCCAAAAACAAGATGTGACCCATTTTATACTCAATCAAATGTTCTCTGATGTATTTACAAGACATTGTGTGTGTGTCTCTTTGACTTCCACTCAGACGACTGCATGCAAGATTTCTCTCCCGTTTCTTGAGTTTTTGTCGGAAAGTTTGATTTCAAAGACCAAAGTGCTCCGCTGACACACCTGATTTCCACTCTGCTTGAATTTTGGCCATCAGAGAAAGAGTCTTCTGGACAAAACAAACCCTGTAAAGGAGATAAGAGCTGAAAATGACCCAACACCAATAACCACCACATATTCAAAAGGAACATTAACCGCCTGCAAAAGCGATATGTCCTACCTGACAAATACGAGGCGTCAGTCCAATGGACTCCTGTCAGACAAAAAGAAGGAACTTAAGCATTTTTGCAAACTGATTGATGGATGTGTGGAGCGATGAATGAACACAGTTGGATGGATGGATGGATGGATGGATGGATGGATGGATGGATGGATGGATGGATGGATGGAAAGACAAATTAGTCATTTTCTCCACAGAAGAAAATGTTTTGTGGAGTTTGTCTTCTCGTATTATTAAAGCATAACAAATATTCTGATCATAATGTTTATAGCATAGTCCTCACCGGTGTGCCCATCATGGTGTACGTCTTTCCTGATCCCGTTTGGCCGTAAGCAAACAAGCACACATTGTAGCCCTCAGATGCTCCAGCCAGCACCGACACACCCAGATCCTGGAAGACCTGAGGAGATTTGAAAGCACTGCTTTAATCACAGACACGTAAGACAAATAGAGCACTGTACAGACAGGGGATTAGACGATTCAGGAGAGTGTTGAATGGTAACGACAACAGTGTAGGGAAAAAGTAAGATTGCTGGGAGCATACATGAAAGTTTCTTTTAGTAAGCAAAAAAAATGCTTGAGATCTTGTGGAGTGTTGAAGAGTTTATAGTGTTACAGCGAATGCCCTTGGTTTGAAACGCATTGTGTTTTTACAAGAGTGTAGCTCCTACACCAAAGTTTTCTGATCACAATGCAGTGGCATCAGGCCAGTCATGGGGAGGTACAGTTGCTTCCTGATGAAGTGTTTGTGCAAGGAGCAAGGAGGTCAGCTAATGCCCTGAGTAAACAACTTTGCAGAACGTGTATTTGAAGAAAACATGACGGCCAAAAAGCTGAAAAATGCTTGGGTCAGGAGAATAAACAAGCTCACAAAGCATAGTTCTGAGACTGGGGATCCCAGAAAAAGGCCCAGCAAAAACAATCAGCTGAGGCCTTTTGTTTTCCTTTCTTCTTCTGTGAGCTTCAAAGGCAAAACCGAACCATCACCACTTTAGACTGACACATACAACAACCATATTTCTTAAAAACCATGGTATAATCTGCAAAAAGTGACCACCCAGAGGTTCATCCTAACAAAAATTCTCAGGTACAAATCAAAAAACACAATCCAAAATCACTTCCCAAGCCCAGCTGATGAACAGTCGTTTGTGCAAATGTGATGATACGTGTGAAACGTTTGGCTGTTACAATTGAAAACAAACATTTAAAAAAATGTGAAAAATTATAAATATAACCATTTCCCGAAGGAATGTGTTCTCAATTGAAAACACAATCCAAAGGCAACACATGCCTAAGGGAGTGGCAACCTGATCTACACACAGAGCGTTCTACCTCTGAACCGTAACACACCCTGGGATCAGTGAGGGGTCCCCTTTCCTGGCCCCAGGCTCAAGACTGGAACCTGGACAAGGAGAAATGGGCGCACATGTAGGGGAAAGTAGGAAAGCTCTCAAAGCTCCAACAAGCTCATAAATTTAAACACAGGTATATTTGCAATAAGAAGTGCTTTATAATGTGCCTATCATCCAGTCTCAGGAGACATGAGAAGCTTAAGTAGGATCTGACTGAGAGACTTTGTAAAAGCACCAAGAAAGTCAAAATGTCCTTTTCTTCACAATATTAGTTTGTTTATTTTAAATTAGTTTTAAACTACTCAAAAGCCTGTCATAAAATGAAGTGAATTAAAAGTAACATTCAAGCTTTTCCTGACTGATGCCGATTTCGTTGCTAGCTCTGATTTTGGTTGATTCCATTTTTCCCACCAAGGGACTAGAACAAAAAAAAACAAGAATATGTGCTTGGATAGTAGCTTTAAAGCCAACAGAAAATGAAGGAGCTACAACATTACAAAGCATTAGCTGATTATTCCCAACTAAAATAAAGAAAAAGCACAAGCTGTTTGTTGATGCATTTTACCCATCTTTTTTCCTGGACCTTGATATATTGCCTGAAACCTGTTGACAATTTAGATTCTGGCATTTTTATGGAAACAAATTATCTTCTGCAGACCAAATACAAGCAAAAAACTAATTTATCTGCCGGGACTCAACTATAGCACAGACTACAACAAAGGTAAAAAGATAACTCAATATCAATCTGCCTTTTTCTACACTTTTAAATCTCTATATGTATATGCCCATTTTTTTACGTGGTAATTTTCTCTCATAGTACCAGGAACAGAAAGACCAAAATTTTATGCATCAATAAATTCCTACCAATAGTAAGATGACACAACTATGTTATTCGTTGCTTGCGAAACCTAAAATCATATCTGATTTGGCGTAAGCAGATCTGCTGATCTTTTTTAGATGACGGTGATCTGTCAGAAGCCGAACACAAATGGGTGGAGGATTTTCATCCATCTCTAAGATTTATTTTACTCGTAAGAAGAGCAGAACTCTTGCAGGGCTTCTGGTGGCCACTTTGAGGATAGATTATTAAGCCACATTTGTGTTGTTTTGGTTACTGTCGGATAGCCGATGGACAATAATCCATGGACCGCAGGAGATATTCATCTTTAACGCCAGCTGAACCTGAAGGTTAATCTTCAACAAAATGAAATAAATAAGCTTATCATCCACGCTTCGAAACAACATAATAGATGTGTGATTATTGTAACAGACAAAACATTTAGCTAAACTGCTAACCAGTTATTTTTATAAATACTGCTCACTATATACCAAATCAAACCACTTTGAAGTAGCCATCAGAATGCAGCTTACTAACGTAATCAATTCTGCAGCAGTATGAATGAGGTGGGTAGGCTGAAAATGGTGGAATTTATTAGTTTCAATGCATGTACTAAACAGGGAAATTTGATGTGTACGACGTGCCGATCAGTGATCAGTCTCAACTGAAGAAAAGGTTGTGGGTGATTGATCAATGCATCTTTATAACAACCAGTTTCCCAAAGCACAACAAGAACGTACATTTTTATATACGCATGGGTAAAAATTTAAATCTTATAATGTTAAAACAACATACTTTATGTAAAACATCTAAATCTAGTCACATAAAAGTGTGACGTCAAAGCATATCATTCAACTGTGGTTCAATAATGGAAACTGTGACAATAAATGTCAACGCTTTTTACCTCCCGCCTCTTAACTGAATGGTGGTTTTAAGCACTTTCCCTTCTTGTCTTCATTCTGCATTTCAAAACAGACACAGACTCTCTCCTCACTCAAGCACAGAATCAATACAGCTCTTGTTAAAGTTGACCCTTTAAACTCACTCTATAGGCGTCACAACAATACCAAGGATCCCCTCTGGCTCTTCACAAAGACACGGACGTTTCCTTTAACTGCCCACTCCTTTAGATCTGAAACAATCCTAACCTGCTGAACACAATTCCGATAGTTTTTCACCAAAATTAGCATTTCTGTTTTGACTCTAAGTGAGAAAAACACTGAAGAAAAAAAACTTTACAGTAATCTCTAAATCCTGAACGGAAGTAATTTGGAGTTCACGAGTGTGTCTAGACCAGAAAAGTCATGCAACATTAAAAACAATACTATTGTTTATCATCGCTGTCACAACACATTACAATCAAACTGTAATTTGTGCTCGAGTACTTTGTCTAACTTGGATACAATGGCCTTCTGTTACAACCTACTTTCAAAGTTTGAAATACCCCTACAACACTGGGGGATATTTTTGGACCAACAAAGCAGGTGAGGTAAGAAGCAAGCTGCATTCTGGGTACTGAAATGTGCTCCAGACTCGAAACGAAGCAGGGGAAAGAGCCTGGAGATAAAGTCATTGGGCCGGAGCCACGGAAAGAGAGCTGGCCAGTCGGAGTTCCGAAAACAACACAAGGGACAGACTAAACACATTCATGCTCAGCAAGGCTGTTCTCGTCGTCGGACCACTGCACACGAGTGCCTTTCCTTGCATGTGTGTATGTTCATCCAGTTAAGAGCTTAAACGGAAAAAACCTGGAAGACAAAAACAAAAGCCTCAAACTTTTGCTTCCTTTTCTGAGTACAAAAAAAATCATAGTCTTGCAATGAATGAAAGGAACAGGAGACCACAGATTTTCTTATTATGTAGGAAATGCATGTATGAGTGATTAGGACATTCTGTCCTAACCAAAAACATAGCTCTATGGTAAAAGCCCGAAAGAGAAAGCCTTCAGGTAACCTAACTGCTATGATAGCATTAGTCAAAGAAACAGCAAGAAGTTCAAAACTCTGAACAAGATGGACAAGAGACACTGTGCAGAAGGGAGAATTTGTTGATAAAACAGACATACAATCATTATCTGGAAATTCCACAAATCTGCCCCTTATGGAATTGGAGACCAATCCTGAAGCAAAAGCAGTCTATAGCGCAGGGCTTTCTGGGTAAATACAGCCAAAACAAATGCTGGTGTAGTCTAGCGCAAGAGATGTCTTGTGGTCTTTAGCCAAAGACAAAAAAGAAATCCAACAACTACTAAAATGTGATTTTTGTTCAAATTTTGTGAAGAAGGAAGTCGCACTCAGCGTCTTCTTCAGAAGTTTTCTTCTCATGTCTTTCAGTGCTTCTTGGTGCAGCGCCACCACGGGCAAGAAGGGAGAACAGGATTTCCAAATGGTTTGGATCATTTGACAAAGTGGAATGTGAAAGCGAACCGCAACATCTGAGATGTAACAAATGTTGCAATTCTGGTCCCCAATCAAACTAAGTCTACTGGACTATCAGTTGTAAAAGCATCCTTCACGTGGCTCCACTGGTTGGTCTGACAAGCTCAGTCCATTTACCACAAAGGGCATCCAGCAAATGTAACAGATGATCAGCTGAGACCAAAAAGACCAGTGTCCTCATGAATCTACTGACGCTCAATTTCACAACACATCAGTAAATAAATGTTTTTAAAAAAATCACTGCCAGCCTTAAGTTGTAAAGAGAATGCTAGCTTGATTGTAATCAAAATAAGGCATCAGACTCCAAAGGTTTGCAAACGTCCAACTGAGCTGGATCAGTGTTTTCTGAGAAAAGCAACGGTTCTAAAAGCAAGACTGGCGTTTCTCCCAGAGATCTAGGCTATAAAGAGTACAGTGTTCAGCTTTAGTTTTAAGCCATGGGAAAAACAAAACTGAGCTCAGCTGCTGACCAATCAGCATGAAGAAAGAGTGCTTAAGAGCAATTAAGAGTATGATAAACTTGGAAAGGAGTGGAAATCTCAGCATACATACACAAGAAGATGGTTATTAGAGGTAAGTAATAGTGTAATGCTTTTTTAAAGAGGCAGCTCCTGTAATCACTGGCTGTACTAAATGCCAACTGCTGGTCTCTTTTTACAATGCCTGTTTTACGCTAAACTCTGAATGGAAAAGTATTTAGCTGGTGTGTGTGTTTAAGATGTTGTTGGGGGTTGATGGCGAAAGGCCAGTGAGTCGAAACGTTCTATCATAATTAAAACCCGAAATGTTCAGAGCTTAAGTCAGGGTAAGAGCAGAAGTGACAAAAATATGGCTCCATAACCACCAAGATTAATCTTCTCTCGACAAAATTTAGTAGGAGAGCACAAATGCAAAAACAAGAGACTGGATATAAAATCTGGCGTAATACACCATAAAAGTCAAACTGAATACTATTAAAAATGTTGTCTGTGTCCAAGAGTGGACAGCTGCAGCAGAGGCAAGGGTCTCTCGGTTCTTGTCCCACGCTATCCAACTGGGTTACACAAACACAACAGCTGGGCCCAGAGCAAAACTAAATGCCTTTGTTTAGACACAGAAAGAAAAAAAATGTCACAGGAGATCTGTGTCCTTCCTGTGAGGAATCTAAGTTCCAGAATTAGAGAGGAGTGGAGGGCGGGAGGGGGAAAAACAAAACTAAAAACCTGAAGACAATGAGGACAGGAGAAACGAAAATCACATACAGCCAGAGGAGACAGGCAGGAAGCTGTTTGGCTAGAGTTCAACAATGCTATCGTTTGTCACACTTGGACAGAATTTGTAGGTCAAATTAGCATGGAAGAGCAGCGGGGCTGTGGGAGAGGGAGCAGGGAGAGACGTGTGCTGGCCAAACGGAGAGGCATCTCATCACAGGAAGGTCTGTTTCCAAATGGACAGCAGAACAAACATAATTAGTCAAGAAGTGAAAGGAAATAAAGAATTTACAGAAAATACTTCAAAAATACAGTGAGATTAAAGACAAACTGAAGTATATCTGGAGACAGTTGAGGAGATTTATTACTCCCTCCCCCCAGTTCCTGTTGAAGGGGCCAAAAGTGAAGCACTGTAAAGTTGAGTAACGTATCAGACTCTTTATGCAAGCTGGCAATGAATTCTCCAGGTTTTAGACTGATGAGAGCCTTGGGGGATCTCCATAGGGTACAGCTCTATGACAGGTTTCCCCAGTGTGGAATAAATTGGGGAAATACTGGCGTTCCTGATAGAATCTGGGCTGGATTATTAAACGTTGAAGGTTGCTATAAACCATATAAGGGAAGAAAACTATGGAAAGAATTCCACAGCTAAGTAGGGCTGAATATTATTATTATTATTATTATTATTATTATTGTTATTATTATTATTATTATTATTATTATTATTAATAATTCATATTTGGAAATGTATATTCATGCTTTTTGGATGTGGTCAAACTTTGTGGCATTACAACCCCCAGTTTCAAAGTGTTTTTGAGAGCTTATGTAAATTAGCAGCATAAAGTTGTACATGATAAAGATGCGTGAGGATAAGAATAGTTTTAAATTTTTTAACAAATACAAATCTGAAGGTGTGTGTGTCCTTCTGGTTTTAGTCTACACTGCATTAACAGAATCAGAACCAATTGTGGGGAAGGAGCATTCAGGTTCTATTCTCCTCTAACAAAGTTCCAGAAAACTGCAAAACAGCTGAAACACCAAGTTCCTTTAAATCAAGTCAAGGCTAAACCCACCTGTTTAGAGGCTAGTAGTAAAAAGTGAAAAATTGATCAACACATCTGATGTATATCTGCTTGATAATTTTGATGATAGCATTCGACAAAGTGTAATGTTTATTGCTTGTTTCATAATTGATGACTGTGTGATGTTTTCATGATGCTGATATGCAAATAAACTTGATGTGAATTAGAAGAAACTTCCAACAGCATGTGGCATCGTGTGTGCGCAGTGCAAACTGTTGCAAAGGTTTATGGCTGAACATAAACAATATTGTCAAAAGCTTTTTTCATACCTACTTCAGTGGCATACTGTTCTTTTGCTCCTCTTCTGAGAAGACTTTCCAGAAGGTTTAGAAGTGTTGTGTGTTTATGGAAATCTTGGCGCATTCTTCCAGAAGCACATTTTTGACACTGTGAAGACCTGTCAAGTTCTGCCATACTGTAGCTTTCCATGCTCATCCATACCTTAATGCACTTTGCGCAACAGTGCAAAGTCATATTAGTAAAGGAAGAATCCTTTGGCAGAGTGTTTCTACATGAGATAAGGAGGGAGCATTAAATTGTTGCTATGCCAAAGTAGTAAGATTTTTCAGTGGGAAAAATGATTGAGTCCAACCAGCCACATTATTGGTTGAAGCCAGCCAATAGCGTGTCAAGTCACATTGCGCCTTGGTATTTGCTCCACAGAAAAATCTGGCAGTATGTGCTAATTTTCTAAATTCAAATGAAGGATTTTGTTTAACAAAAAAATTGCCTCTATGGGAAAAAAGAACACCTAAAATATATATTTTATTATTGCCTAGTCTCAAGTTGGTTGTATCAAAAAAAAATTTTTTTTTTTCAGTTTCAAGAACCAACTGTTTTTGTTGATGTTTTTTTTGTTGAAAGTGTAACAAACTAAGGTGTTTCCAATTCACAAAAAGAAGCCTCTTAAATACTTCTTGAACAAGCTGCAACCGGCACTTTCTGCTATTGACTCTGCAGAAAGTTGGTGACTTCCGACAACTATGCAGTGTTTGCTGGCCCTTCTCTTTGACGCAGGTGGTCTGCCACTATGTGTCTGAGTTAAAATTGCTCCCACTTTGTTATACAAAGAGTTTGTGGAATATTTAGCATCTGGAAAATTTGACAACTGGACTTACTACACAGGTGGGATCCAGTCACAGTGCCATGCTAAAATTCACTGAGCTCCTGAGAGTGCTGCATTCTTTCAAAGGTGTTTGTAGAAGAAGTCTGCATGCAGAGGTGCTAGATTTTACAAAAGAAAGCACTGAAATTGCTTTTATTTGGTGTATCTTCTGATGGGAAATGTCCTTGAACTGTCAGCCGGATGTGAGTTCCTCTCAAAAGGTCTTTATTCCTCATTTTAATCCTCGGTCATTGCTAATAGAAAATGTTGCAGGGCGTGTCTTGTGCGTTGTTGACAGCTTGCGGTTTAATTGCTGTCCTATTTGTGGCCAACTCTTAACCATTCTTTTGGCTTTCGCTCCAGCTATGAGTAGAGGCGGACTGGATTCTCGCACGTGCATGAAGGATTAATTCAGGACACAGAAAAACTATTCTTCCCCACTCGGCTGCACCACTGACACACAGACCTAGAAACAGCGTGAGCAATTCAAATCTTGCTCTGTATTGACAGAGAGGAAAAGGAGGAGGAGGGGAAAAACCCCAGCAAACTGACTTCATTTGGCAGTGATGAAAAAGTGCTCCAAGCCAAGTCCTCAGCAATGACGTCTATACAGTGGGATTTAACTGTGAAAAATTACTTTGCGAGGCAGCTGTGACTTTGGCAAATGAGAGCGGGGGGGGGGGGCTGCACAGGCAACGTGGACCCCCCGGTCCATTTCCTCTCCTTTCCTTCCCTCCTCCGTTATTTACCGAATTCATAATGTCACTCACTCTCCGTCCTATATCCTCTTCTTTTGCAATTCCCTTCTCTAGTTTTGTTTTCGGGCACAATAAATAGGCTTTATTGTGTTTTTCGTTATGAAGTCGTGAAAAAGAGCTCGCATTTAGTCAACAACCATGACTTGTTGTGCTGCTTTGAATCTACAGCTGGTTTCCATTATGGATTCAGACTCCCATCCAAGAACGACTCTCTTCACAAAACTTCCTTACCGTCAACATTCCCCAAAAGGAAAGCAATCAGAGACTAAATTGAAACATATTTACACCTGACATAAACCACTCGCAGCGTGACGTCACACATGCAAGATCCTGCCCCCCCATCTCGATGCTGGAGGGCAAAAAGCTGCTCGCTGATGATGACTACCACTGATTTTAGCTGTTAAGTTATCAATATAAGGCACACATTCTTAAATGTACGTGTGATATATTAAAAAAAGAGATGCAGTTATTTGCTACCAATTGTCAATACTACGACAACTAGATAACAAGATCAGGAAAATGTTGTTAGATAACAAGATCAGGAAAATGTTGTATGCAAGAAAATATAGCAAGGGGAAGACAAGTAGGTCAGTCATTTGATTCTGACAACCTTAACATGCAGATGTGTTTCGGTTCAGTTACAAAATAATAATAATTAAAAAAACTGAATTGACAGATAATCAGCAGAGAAAGTGGTTAAATTAGCTAATCAACCACTGCTGTGTTAGAATAGCTAATAGCAGCGGTAGCTAATCTACCACAGCAATCACTTATTAATATTCATAAAATAAAGATCAAGCCTAAAAACACAAAACTATAACGGACTGAATGTTCTGTTCTTTGCGTGTCTGAGTGTTTTTTGGTGTTTAATCCTTTGTGTTGTCAGTTGCTAGGGAAACGAGTCTGTGGTTTTGAATTTCTCTTCATGCTTTTTTTGCATTATTTTTTCCTTGGCTGCGGCACACTGCACTGAATTAATAATACCTGCATCTCCAGGTTTCATTTAGTCAATAGAATAGTTCTACGGCGGCAGCGCAGCTACGGATGGCTTGTAAAAGAAGTCATTTGCCCTCCAGCATTGAGCATTTTCCAGAAATTTCCAGATGCAAACAATAACAGTTTTAATATTGTTTCAAAAAGTATTTCCGTCAGTACTTTGGCAAACCACTTTTTGTTTACGGGCATTATCCTGCTAGAAAGGCAGAGCTCTCTCCACAGACTCTAATCTTTTCCAGCATCTAACAAGTTTTCCTTCAGGATTTGATTGTATATTTAGCTCAATTCATCTTCCCATCAGCTCTGACCCTTTCTCTGCTAAACAAACACACCCTGCAAGATGATGCTCAAGGTGTTTTGCAATGCTAGATTTTCACCACACAAAGTATTTTTCATGTAGATTCAATTGTAATCTTTGTTTTTGACAACACACCACAAGGGCAAACTGGTGTCCAGTTGCAAGCTGACGATGTACGCAGCTTCTCCAGAGTTCCCATGGCCACTTCTCTGATTAATATTTAGGTGGTTACCGTGTCACTTGTGTCATACTCTTTGCATTAAATGTTTTTCTTTGTATCTTTGTCATTTCAAAGTCCAAGTCTGCCATGAGTTGGGGTTCTTTCTGTTTAATGCGAGTCTTTCCTTTCCACTGTCGCTGCATAGTATACAGAATAGTTGCAAAGTTAATGACTCGCTGCAATCAGCTGTGTTTCCATAGTTAACTTTTTACAACTTGGCATTAATAGCAATGGTTCAATTGGAATGTGTGTAATTGAATCCAGATCTGTCCAAATGACTAGAATGAATTGCCTACTTAAATGCAAATTGAATCTGTTTGTCTTGCAAAGTGCATTAAGACTGCAGTTATTGTGAACCAGTGCTATATAAAAAGACATTAACTCAAGATTTCTACGCGTGTGTTGGTCTGTCACATAAAATCTCAATGAAATTACACTGAAGTTTATAACTGTAACACAATGAAAATGCTAAATAGTCAAGGGGGCAGTGTTTGTCACTTTTCCACTATTCCTTTCTGAAGGAACTGCAGATGAAAATCCCAAATAGTAACAGGTGTAAGCTACCACTTAACAGTATTTACTGGAGGTGGGGACGTATGAGCTGGAGGGGCTATCTGGCCTGTTTTGAGACTGGAAAAGCCAGATCTTAGAACCCGTTCCTCCTGCATCTCATTGCATCCCCTTGGTCCATGTAAAGTCCCGGCCTCCAAAGGGAATACAATGCAAAACAGAAATGATTTCCATTCCTTCTCTGCAGTTAGAAAACATGTGGGAAACAACAGCAGTTGGCCAAAATAGCATCGACTCATCAAGCTGAAAGAGGCAAATAATTTTTTTTAAAAATTAAAAAAAAAAAAAATATATATATATATATATATATATATATAAGAGGGCAATGAGATCAAATGGTTCACAGAGCACTGTTGAAAATGTAGCTACAAAGATGAAATCTGCCAACTGAAGCGTTTTCTAGAAGCTGTTTATCTGTTGAAATAATTAGGAGTTACTCAGAATGTTTCAACATGCCCCGATAAATCTTGCTTCTTGTTCTACACAGCATTCCTCCTCTTTTACTGTTTTTAATCAAACGTCACGCAATGGAAAAGTATGCAATTTTAAATATCAGTGAATTCTTAGCGGCTAATGTTGCCACGCTAGCACAGAAGGCCCTTTGTTAAATAGACAATTCTTGGAGCAGGAAAAGAGGTCAGATTTAAAATCCACCAGCTCTGTCCTCCACGAGTGCTCAGTCGCCCACCCAGGGTCATCAGAGGAATGCCTTCAGGCAAGCAGGCCAATGTGAGTGGACATTTTCTGCACAAGACAGAGGAAGATAGAGCCAGAACCAGAGCATGGTGAGGAGAAAAAAAAGGAAAACAAGTGCCGAGTTGACTGTATCTGTCCACTCAGTGGAGGCCATGTCTTTCTAAAAACCGTACAAAGACAGCTCTGACATGAGGGGAGAGGGTGTGGCAGAAGAGTAAACTTAAAGAACAAAGAGGAGAAAAAGCAAAGTGAACTTGCTACACTGGTTTAAGATTTACTAACTAAAAGCTTAGGTGGAAAAAAAATAAACAAAAACAAGTTAAATTCAGGAAAAGAAATTTTCTGACACAGAATGAGCTTTATCTTCATCTCCGCCCCGTCTCAGGTTCCAGAAACACCCTCCAATCAAAGCCGCCCGGAGATACCTAATCGCCCCAATCACAACCAGGACATGAAAAGCCTGCTGACTCTAGACACGCAACTTCTGAGGCAAACAGACTTCTGGGCAACAGATGGAGCTGATATCACATCCCCGAGTGACCATCTGTGTGAAACCAGCACAACACACACCCCTTCTTCTCGTATTTTTCTCCCCACAAGGATGACGATTTTCTATGTGCCTCTTTTTTACAGAGATGACACGTGAGATTGTGGACAACGCTTAAATAGGCAGCAACATGGCCTTCGACCATAATAAGACACGAAAAAGGACGCCAAAATATGACAGTACACGATGTACGACTGCAATTAACGATTAGCAATAAATTAATCTATTATTCCCTATTTTTTTATTGAAGCATTTTTGTACAATATTATTTTTTTTACATAATCTGAACCAGGTGAAGCTAAAACTATGCCTCCTGAAGGTTTTGGGCTCACCATATTAACATACTTATCTTTAAAAGCAAAAAGTAAATATTTTTCGTACATTTTTGGATTAGTTACTGATCTGAGTATGTTGTTCTTTCAGCAATCGGCCTTTTTTGAGTCCAGTTAACGATTACACAGTTACTCAATTAGTTGACGATTCATCACGATTAATAGCAGAATTGATGAGAAGGTGGGTGGAGCTAAAATATGGGGGCCATTCTGGAAGGAAACCAGTAAGGTGAGTCAGTTTTTGAGCAAGGTCGTTACCTCCTCCTGCGAAGCGTAGTGAGGGTCTGCAGACTCCACTGACCAGTAGCAGTAGTCAAAACAAAACTCCAGAAGCTTCTCCCTGGAATCCACAGCTCCCTCTGAACGGCCATCCAACTGCAGAGAAGAGACAGAAGACGAGCAAATTAGGGATGCAGCTAACCGTTATTTTAGTAATCGATTATTCTGACATGTGCTGCAGTCTTTTCGTTTGCCTTTTTTATATATTATAAATGCATTAAAAGATGCAATTAAACAAATAATTCCCATTTTAAGTAAAAAAATAAACTGTTTATTGCCTAAAATGCAATAACGTTGCATTCCTTCAGTAAATCTGAACCAGATGAAGCTAAAACGATGTCACTTGAGGAGTTTTGGCTTAAATATATTTATAGACAATGGTGTTTTCATCTTAAATGTTAAATTTATATGTATGTTTTGTAAAGTTTTGGATAATTACTGCTATGACTATATGGTACTTTTCGCAAATTACCTTTTTTTTTTTAGTTTGTACATTCCAGTCGATGATTAATCAATTACAATATTAGTTGACGATTAATTGAATTATTGCTTCAACACAATTAATCCAATCTCTATGCTTGTCAAAATAGAGTTGAGAGGTCAATTAAGTAATAATTAAATCACAAAGTGAAAGAAAGAGAAACAGCCAGCATAGAAGTCTACTTCACTGCATAATACACAGAAAGGGGGTCTCTGATTTTTAGTTACAAGGACTATGGGGGAAGAGAAACAAAATAAATCACTGTGATAAAACCCAACACAACATGTCGTGTCAATGGACCAACTACAGAGTGGAATCGCAAGCAAGCTGTTTCCACTCATTAGCAATGCACTTACTCCTGCAGTCCCCAATACGCCTCGGCTCACTGACATTCACCCACCTTTCTGCTTACTATGAGTGAATAATGAGCCGAGGACAAACAGCGCAGCAGGATTTTAATCTGACTCCAGTCCAGCACATCAGCGACGCTTCAAAAAAAAATCACCGCTCAACTTGGACACTGATCTCGGCTTAGGTGGTGTTCAGTTTGTTCAGATTGCTCGGGATGAATCTTCGCCAAACCGCCCAGTTAAACCTACATATATAAATAAAATTGTTAAAACTATGATTAAAGAGTGCTTTTATGCCATCAAAGACTTTGATCTTTGATGTTTCCTATTGGAGAACACACAGAAAGAGAAGCTTTACTTTTATGACTGCGGAACAACATGGCCTTACGTCTTTTTGAAATGCTTTGTAATCTGCTCCTGGTAAAACTTGGGTAGTGATTCGAATCCACTTAACTTGTCAAATGTACTTCAGAGTAACCTGTTGTATTAAAACTTTGAATTATTTTTGATTAGGCTGCTTTTAAAACATTGAATTTTATGTTTATAAACACGACTTAGTTTAATTGCATATCCTGATTCATTATAACACGTTAGTTAACACTTGCTTAGTAAAATATTAAATAAAATATTAAATAAAATATTAAAATATTAAATAAAATAGTAAAATATTCATAACATGGATTACCCTGAAAATGTTCAACTATCAAAAACAAATGTCTTTTTCAGCCCTCTAGACTGTTTTATTTAGCTGTTGTGGCATATTTTTTGCTTTTGCAACTTAGTTGTATGTCCATCTCTGGGGTATGTTAACATTTTTAGTGATAGCACTTTCCAAAAATGTTTTAAATGTTTTTTTTTTTTTTTAAATTACATATACACTAAAACATATGTAATGTAATGGTCCTCACTTTTCCACCTTCTTTGAACTTCTGTCAACTCCTCTTGTTAACTTACAAGAATTTGTCATTTCTCTTAAAGTAGAGAAAACATACAGCAAAGAAAATGGAACAATTTGCTTAGAAAGACTCAATTTACGTTACATTCTTATTTTATGGACGAAGTACCTAAATTCAAAGAGCTTTCATTCATAATTTAGGCACACAGCACGGTTGCCTCCTTAACTTATTTGATCAAACCCAAGTTAACATCACTTCAACACAGGCAACACTGACAATAAAGTTTCCTGTTATACTGATGATACATTACTGTTTAGGTCAAAAACCTTTCGTACTATCACCGTATTTGTCAACATCACATAAGTAATATGGTTACTGTGCGAGTTTTAAATGAGACTCAACAAAGCTAACATTTGTTTTTTTTAATTAAAACTTTCAATAAATTGAATCTGTCTGACCTACCATTTGAAAGTAACAGCAATTTACCTATTAAAGGAATCACAAATGTCCCCTTGAAGGAAACCTTTTAAAACTAATAAACTAAATGAAAGTGGGAGTATTATTTTCAAGAAAAGTACTTTGAGGAAGAGTAAACAGGGCTGCAGAAGACCCTGGTCAGAGCTGTGAGACTTTATCATCAAAGCAGATTCTCTTCTAATGACTTCGACTTAAGGCAGAGCCAAACTCACAGTACTGGTTTTATCCGTCTTGCCTAAAAAGATTTGACCACTTAGCTTGTGCTTTTAGGAAATCCGACAAGGGATACATGTAGCGAGAGGGAAGAGTCGAGAGGAACAGCAGCCAACGTCAACTATCCTGAGCAAGCCTCAAACCACTGAAGTTACAACTGAAAAGTTGTCCAACCCTCCCTTTTTTTAAAGTCCTTCTTGTTTTATTCAAGTCAAAGTCAATTACTTTTTATAGCCTGCATCTCTTGCTCTCTATAGTAGCCCCTGTAAAAAGTTGTCTGTGCTTTATTCCGCCTCAGAACCTTCAAAACTGCCCCCCTTTCCATAAATAATTACTCCCAGGAGACCCTCTAAAGGGTTGGATTTTTTTTTTCTTTCCATGTCAGAGGGAGGCCATATGTGGTTCGTCTCTTGTCACATCATTTACAGCAGACGTCTACTCCCACACCCAACCCCCTCCACAGAAATCTGTGCTTAGAAATGGAAATGTAAACAAAAAAAGGTCGTCTTGAAGGAAAGAGGTAAAGTGATGCATGCTTACCAAGCACCAAAGTAGTTTTAGCTGTGAAAATGTGTGGCAGAGTTTTATCATCTTGACACTTGAGCAGATATTGTGACAAGGCGGAGAAGCTCGTGTAATTATTGACTCTAGTAGAAGTTTAATAAAGCATATGCCGCATAAAATTAATGTGGGTTTTTTTGTTACAAGTGGATTAATAAGTCGGATTCTACATTAAATCACCTAATTAACAATAACGCTTGCGGCTGCTCCAGACTGCACACATTTGACAGGAAGCTACAGGAAGACGCTGATCCGAGGCTGAAAACATCCTGTTGTTGCGATCGACTCCCTCTGCGTTCGCGGCTCAGAAATGAATCCGATCCAATTTATAAGAAATTCCAAACTGAAGCTGGATCTGAAAAGGCGACTCTGCAGAGACACTCACCTTCACATTTCGGATCCGGACTAATTTATCGTCCACCTGAACGGCTAGCTTTCCTCCGTCGGTCCTCTCCCTGTGGACGAGACAAAACGAGTGGAGGGAATTCAGGTGTGATGAATGCTGACCAATGTGGAAAGATTGATTAGAATGGAGAGAAAATGAAGCCAGAACATTAACTATTACCCCTTTTTGTCAAATTAGAACTAAAAGTTGGATATGTTGAAATGGTACTGCTGGTATCAGCATCTCCCAATTCTAGCTACAAACCGGACGAAGGGACAAGAACATCTCCCAGTAGGCTCATACTTTATCGTTACCAGATTTACTATTTTTAAATCAGTTTAAATTTCTCTTTTTTTTATTTTACTGAGATTCCCATAACAGAGAGGGTGTCCAGATACAATTAGGCGAGTTCCCCCTCACTTAGGTCGTCACATGACAGCAAACACAATGAATCTTTGTGTGTGTGGGATCCATGAAATCGTCAAACAAGAGTCCGACTGACCAGACTCAAATTCAAATGAAAACAGACCCCCGTGCTCTTCAGAGACTTTCACTGGCGAGGCAGCTTTGAGCCGTTTCCACAAAGTTGAAGAAACACACTCCGAACCAGTGCGTGCGTGTGCGTGTGTGTGTGTGTATCATCCCAGCTGTGTGTGCTTCAGCAGCTGGACTGATGCAACACAAAGGAAACCAAATGCAATACGAAGCTGAGAGAACTCGTATATATAGGAGCGATGATGGCTGCGGTGCAAACGCTCCGCTTTCGATCAATCGGTCGGTCGGTCGGGGTGGGGGAGGCCGGGTCAAACCAGGAGGTAATTTTCTCCTTGTGCTTCAGCACGTGGAACTCATTTTGCTAACTCCAGCAGAGGCCCAACCCAAAACCGCCAACCTTGAATGCCAGGCTCTAAACAGCGTGGAGGGGAAGAACTCTTTGAGTGGAAAACATTAAACTGTAAAAAAAAAAAAAAAAGAAAAAGAAAAGTCTGCTTTGATATGAACGAGAAATCAAGTTGCCATGTTTTTTGTTGATGTGAGATCGATGCTGCCCGTATTCCCACGGGGGCATCCACTGCTTCCTACTGGTCAGCTAAAACAATGAGTAACACACTTGTGAATGAGAAATGCTGGTGGTAGTGGCAAGAATATAAAAGGAAGGATACACATCCTTTACTTCACAAACAGAGCAGGGAACAGTGAGAACAGTCACAATCATGCAGTGACTCAGGAAGGACAGATTTGCATTACAGACCACTGTACATTTGTTATCATCCCTTTGTTATGCAAAGTAGGAAGATGACCAACTTAAACAATTATTCACCCTGTCTTTCTTTGCAGTATTAATGCTTTGTTATGGAACAGTGGTGGCCTACAGCCAGAGCAATCCTGCAAGAGTTCAAAGAAACTCCATGCATTGCTAAGAAACCTTTTCAATTCAACATCCTGCACCAATATTCCTGATAAGGTCAAAGAAGGTCCAAAGGAGAGCAAAGCCACTTCACAGTCTCAGACATTTTTTTTGCTGTACAATTCAAACCCAATAAAAAAAATCTATTGATTGATACAGCGAAGAAAACTTTAGGCCTTAGTTTAACTGAGACCTTAAGTGGACAAATTTTAAATTCAACTGCACACCAGTTGAATTAAGTGTTGTAGTTTTTTTCAGTTGAAGGGGACTCTTAACATTTTTTATACAAAAAAAACTATTCATTATCTAGATATAACTCAAATATTTTGATAAAAGTAAGAATGACATTTTTGTTCAAACAAAGAGGAAAATTAGCACAAATCGCTTCCATTAAAGAAGCTATGCGTGAACCCTCCACCTGGTGGCCATTTTGCCCATATTAATAAAAACAGCTAAAGTCAATATGAAAATCAATTAGCTTTGGAGCCAAGTGATTTTCACACTGGCACCGTTTAAAGTACACTATTTAATAATTTATTAATAATAGTAGTCCTAATATTTCTACTCAAAAACATACTTATTCAACACATTGAGTGAATTCAGAGTCACTGACAGCCACGGTAATTACTCGGCATCTGCATCACTTGTTACCACCAAATGACCAGCTAGCTTAACAGTTGTTCACGAAAGTGACGCACGAAAAAAAGTATGGCGGGACTAATGATACATAATATGAGGAATGTTCCACATCTGACAAAATTCCCACATCTGACAGCACAAACTAGACCTAGTCACAAAGAGGAAGAAGAAAACCCCAGCAGCCTAGAAAAGGCTAATTTATCTGGTGTAGGTGACTTAAATATTAATAAATGAGCTTAACCTACCTGGCACTGAGAGGACGGACCCGTACAGCTACTTTAACGTTTGCCATGATGCAGCCGCCTTGGTTCAACACAGCTCAGCAGCTGACTGGGACGTAGAGGGTAAAAACCAGCGGACCTCCCGTCACCATACTGAGTTTTGTGGAAATATGAATTTGAGAAAGGCGGTAGAGCGGGAAAAAGCCAGAAAATCCACAGCTCAAGCCATCCTGTTGAGTTGCTGTCCCGCTGTAGGTCGAACCGCCCGCCGCGTCTCTCCAAAACTCTCCACGGAAAACTGAAACTTCCTCCAGGACAGACATGGAAGGGGAGGGACGAGATGCTGCTCAACACCCCTCCCTCTCTAAGCCATACCCAAGTCTGCATGATGTCTGTTAGGATTTGAATCCTGACTGGTTTGCGTTTTTTGAACAGTATATCTGGCGGAAATATCTTAGTTATTTGTTGTGGAAAAACTAAGCTGCTTCTCTAATATTTGACATACCAATAGCATTTACTTATCCTGCTTTACATTTCCAGGGTTCTGTCCTCTTTTTTTAAACAACTTAAAAGTATAAATACAAGAATTCACAATGAATTTATTCAAAGAAAGGAAAGCAGATGAGTGGATGGAGAAATGCATGGATAGATGACACAAATTGATGGATGGTTTCATAGATGGCCAGAAAACGCCAATATTTTCTCATAACCCATTTTCCTTTTCCCATATCTACGGAAGAGGATTAGGGCCACTGAAAAAAAGATAATTCTGACTTTAAAGTCAGAATTCTGAGATTTAAAGTCAGAATTCTGACTTTAAAGTCAGAAAGTCAGAATTACAGATTAAAAAGAGATTAAAGACAGAATTCTGAGATTAAAGTCAAAATTGTGAGATATAAAGTCAGAAATCTGAGATTAAAGTCAGAATGATCTTTTTTTTCGGTTTTTGGCTTTAAAGTCAGAAAGTCAGAATTAGAGATTAAAAAAGAGATTAAAGTCAGAATTCTGACATTTAAAGTCAGAATTCTTTTTTTTTTTCCAATGACCTTAATCCTCTTCCATAGATATCTCTAAAATGCTTAGATCAAATCCCACACTACTCCAGTCTGTGTATAAACTCAGCAGTTATGAAACTTTATTTTTTTTATTCCCGATCTGACTGAAAACAAAAAGAAAGCATAGACGCCCAATTACAGCTGCTGCACACTGGAATTCATCTTTATTAATATTTTTTTCATTCTGTTCCAACATTAAACCTTTCAGTTTAAAAGATTCTCGGAATACATCGCCGGCCGTTCAACATGAACAATAGCAATCACAAACGCGGATAAATGCATTCATGAAATTAACTCGTAACCACTAGTTATGTGGTCAAAGGCAATATGTGAAAGTGCTAAGCTACTTACTGTCTCAAACTGCATTTGCATTTAAAAACCTTTAATATTTGTACTTTTCAGCTTGACCTGACATCATTCAGATCTTTTTTTTTAAACAACCATCTAAATTGCAAAAATCTTTTGTGCGATAAAATAATTATCTTTGTTTACCATTACTATTCTTGGTCTAGCATTAGTCCCAAAGACATAAAAGTCCGATTAAGCTTTATCTCATGGTGTCCTTCTAAAATTTTAAATGAAAAATTGCGCGTTTCATCAATACTGACATTAACTCACAGGGATTTCTGTTTGTTACTTGAATCTTCGCATATAATTTTATAAGGTGACATGTTAAAAGGCTAAAGTGGAACCAAAAAAAATAAAATCACGGTCTTGGAGAAAACATCCACGGACTTGACATAAGACACTGTGGTGAAGGCATTCAAGTTGTTTGCTGTCTGCGTGTTATTGTTGTCAAGTTGCTCCCTCTATTGTCTGGTGTGAGACTTGCAGCTTGTCTAAGCACGATTGCATCTCAGCCAGAGGCAGCGAGAGCTTGATGCTCTGCGACTGCAGCTGGAAGTTCTCAATCAGATCCTGAAACAAAGCAGGAGAGAAGTGATGAAGAAATGCATAAATTGGTCAAAAAGGTCAAAATCGAAGGAAAGGAAGGTTTACAAAGGAATCTTCGATTAAAAACAAAAATTTTTTTTAAAAAAACAAAAAACAATGAACTCTCACCGCTGGCAAGGTCAGGTCTGTTAGTTTCCTCCAATACGATTCGACTTCTTCCTTGTTCAATATTCCTTTGTCGACCAGCTTTCTAACAAGGAACAGGTAGTTCTTCTTCTAAAAAGACAAACAAAGTGCATTTGCAGCTTCCAATTAACAAACCTCCAAAAAACATACAACTAAAAAAAAATCTAAGGCAGATATGATAAATCACACAAATTAGTGGAACATGCTGGAGAATCTGTGATAGAGTTTGGGACAGGGATTTATCATGAAAATTTGACAACGATCCGATGTTTAATTAAAGCATCGTCATTCATTAGAGCGAAAAAAAAAAAAACTTAATTGAATTTAAAAATCAGCAAGTAAGAAAGAAAGAAAGCTTGTGTCCCTATTTTATCTGACCACACTGAGTAAGCTGTGGACATTCAGTTGATGGATGCAAATCAACATTATCCCAACTGGACCTTCGAAGAGTTACATATCTATATAAAAGAATATGTTCAAATGTATGTACAGCGGACACACTCAGCCTCTTGAAAAGGTTTCATTGATTAAACCTGAGCAAAACACTCTAAGCTCAGAGCTTAACATCTCTACATTATAAGAACTCTCTAAAGGCAGCATAAATATTTTAACAGAGTCAAATGTTACAATCTGAAACAGCTTTAAAAAAAAAAGCTACGAGTACACGGCATATAAATCAGTGTCCAACATACCTCTGTGTCGCTGGCCTTCAGCACAGCGGCCACTGTGAGCGGGGAGAAGAGCTGATGGAGCGGAGCAGAGGAGCAGCAGCCTCTCTCCCACAGCTCAGCGAGCTGCTCCAGAACGTCCGACACCGAGGGCTCCGACCCGGCGCCGGGATCCACGGCGACCCCGCCGCGCCGTGTCCAAGAACGCACCGGCAGCTCTCCGGTCACTAAGCGCACGCAAACGGCAGCAAACGCAGAAATATGTTACGCGGTGCAGATTATGCCTCCCCCTTCGGTTACTGCTTCGAATCTCTCACCCAGTTTGCAGGCGAGCAGCACGGTGCAGTTCTGAAGCATCTGCTCCGACACGGCCGTTAGGAACTGAGTCGAGAAAAGTGGAAAGAAAAACAAAAAAAAAAACGAGTGAGGGTCTTCGTACAGCACGGTAGTTTTGGTTCCACGTTTGCGTCTCCTCTACCTTTCTGCACTCTAATGTGTTTGTCACTCTTTGAAGAAGTGTTGTGAGCTGGGGGCCGGTCAGCAGCTCCTCGTCCGTTCGGGGTCCCGCCGCGATGCTCAGCATCTCCTGAATCGGAAACAAGCTCCGGGTGACTGCAGGGTCTTCATTTTTACATCAGAGTCAAGCTAGCCGCTCACACACAGCGGGTCTTTATAAAGATAAAAAGGCCAAAATTTGGAAACGTTTCGAGGTTTAAAGCAAGTAATCAATCTGTATTTTTAGGCAGGTATTTTAGTTATCAATTAATTGATTAACCTCCTGATTATTCTGATGATTAATTAGATTTTTTTTTAAAAAAGTCACTTTCTGCAAATATTCTATCTATTTTTAACGCAATATTAAAAATACATTGAAAATGGCAAATAATTCAGCTGCTGTTTTAAATAAAAAATTAAAAAATTGTTACTGCCTAAAATGAAACCACTTAGCATACTTCTAGTGTACTCATCATCATTTATCGCAAAACATGCATCTGCAGCAAAAACAGAACATTGACAATACTGTTATGCTAATATGTATATTTTGGATGACCGATTACAACAAAAGATGTATAATATGAAACTTTATTTTTATTTTTTATTACATAATCTGAACTGGTTAAAGTTAATACTGCAGCACTTAAGGAGTTTTGGGTAGAACACATTTACAGACAATAAAATCTTAGATGCAAAATGTATTATCATTTTGTACAATTTTGGCTTAATTACTGCTCTGAACATGTTCTTTCAGGAATTTCCTTTTTTTTATTTATATAGTCAATTAATGATTAATTGATTACAAAACTAGTTGACGATTATTTCAATAAAAGATTAATTCGATTAACAATGGCTTCAGCTCTAAGTTATTTCCACATTTAAAGTGACTTGATCCGCCATGTGAAATCCCAGCAAAACACAAAGTTAGTTGTCGCATCATGACAAAAGGAACAAATTTGCGTCTTGAGCTGTAAATGCCTTGAGAAGCAGCTGAGGAGCGTCATGCGGAAAGACAACAGACGCACCTTAATCTCTATGAGGACGTCTGAGGGGAGGGAGGCGTTGTGTTTACAAAGCGGAGGGCAGGACATCGCTCTCTCTTGTTTCTTCCTGGGAGTATTCATCTGGCCCTGCCTGACCAGCTCAACCACAGCACTGTCCGCGTCCACAGAGTCCGTAGCCAATGGACCGCCCAGAGCCTTTTTCACACGGTCATACCTGCTCTTCCACTCCCGCCTGATAAGTGCTTCAAAAAGAAAGAATAAAGCAGGCCAGGGTTGGATTTTAATTAGGAAATCCAACCAGTTTTGATGTAAAATAGATGCACAGAGATTTCACTCATTTAAATTTTTTTTTAATAAAAGTGGATGTGGACACAGATATGTAGAACGCTACAATCTGAATCAATCTGCACCGCATTTTAACAGAGCCGTTACCTGTAATGTTAGTAGAAAGCCAGCCGCAGGCTTTCTCTGCAGCCAGGCGTTTGGTGATGTTTTGGGACATAGCCAGGACCTGTCAGTGTTGGGGCGTTCACAAATATTGAAAACTACCACAATAAACGCTCATCCATCCATGTGAATAAAACATGCTGTGTACTGTTTCACTTTATTTTTCCACTTTCAAAATTTGGAGGAAAAATATATATATATTTCAGCAATTACCGGTGGCGTGGTTTCAACAGGGAGGAGTATATGTATGGCGTCGGGGCTCTTCTCATCGCAAAATCTATATTTAAAAGACAAAACAAAAATGGAAGTGAATAATCACACATACATGATGCCAGCACTGCGACATAAAATACAGCAGTTGAGCTCCAGAGTCCTGTTTTTGCAACAGTTGGTGGCGCGGAAATAAAAAAATATATGAAACTGAAGCTTATATTTGCATCCTTTAACTGAAGCGAATTGCTTTCAGAGAAGTCGCAAAGGATAAAAATATCCTCACTTTTTTCAGACAGAAAAAAAATCTGAATCTATATGTTTCTTTAACACTGTTAAAAAGATAAGATAGAGACTAGTTTCTGGTCAGTACTGGTCGTGATCTACCAATAACAAAGACAAAATATGAACAATAACCCAATAAAAACAGTTTAAGGCTACACAAACGTATAGTTTTATAGTTTACATCCCAAAAACCTGCCACTTTGACAAGCGTTTTGACACCAATTACAGAAAAATGATCAAGCATCAGCGTCCAGCCCCACTCAGTAAAACACGCCGCTGTACCTGGTGGCTTTTGAAAGAGCCTCCAAACCAACGTCACACAGCTGAGCACATATGGAGTCGTTGAGCTTCGAAGAATTTGCGTTTGACGACTGCAGTCCGTCTCTCAGCATCTTCTCTCCTCTCTGAACCAACTCTTGCACTAATGTAGCCCTGCAAAACATTAGCAAAATACAGGAAAAAGACGATTTTATTATTATTTTTTAAAATCTACAGTTAAAACAGGGAACACGTTTAGAAACGAGGGCAGCCTGTAAGTGCCGGTGATGTTAGAGACAGATAAGCGTTCTTTAGCCTCTTAGGTAGGCAACGAACCACATTAACAGGTGGTTTAATCGCCAAATTCAGTCATTCCCGATTTGAAATGATGATACTGATGTGCAATACTAACTTGATGTGCTTGACAGCGTTGGATCCGACCCTCTCAGCTACAAACTCCACTGTGCGGCGCAGCGACGGAGGCTGGTTGTGGAAGAAGGCCTGCTCCAGGTCCACCTGTCACATCCAGGCATTTCGCTCACTCAAAAGCAAAACCGTGCTTTTTCTTTTTTTTCTTTTTTTAAATGTGCATGCACAGAATCTCCTTTGCAGCTGATTCACCTGCAGTTTCTGCTGCGATCGGTTGGCGGTCGGCGTGCCCTTGAGCTCGGCAGAAGTGGGGGTAATCTTGCGGATAATTCCTCCGCTCCTGGCCGCGCTGCCCGACACGAAAGCTGCCAGGAGCTTACGAAACTCACCTGAACAGGCAGAAACAAGGCAGAACATTAATCCACTCCTGTAATGTTGGGATGTTACGCTCCCTCGGCTCACTTCGGGACCAAATTCAACTCCAAATTTCTCTTTATTCTTTTAAAAGTTGCTGTTTTGAAATGTACAGTATTTTGCAAAAAAGGAGGGGAGCTTTCCTTTATTATTTCATCACTTAGAACTGAAGGAAAAAGAAAACCTGCAGCTTCTTGGTTGGTTTCACTGAACTTTACTTTGGGGTATCACAGTAAAAAGGAGTTGAATACAAATAGCTTATTTGCATGAATACTCTATTAAGATTGGCTTGTACACTTGCACTTACCAAGAAATGGACAACATGTATAAAGTAGTTGCTGATCGACCAGCGGAATACAGTCCTGTGAAATAAAATTAAAAGTAACCATTTAAACACAACCATGAACTTTTGTTTTGTTGTTGTTATTGTTCTTTTGGATAAAAGCTAAATTAAATTTCTCCTCACAAGTCCAGCAGAACCTGTAGCGCTGCCCTCGTCCTTGACTAGCGCAGTAAACTCACTGGTGAAGAAAATGTCCTCAGGAATCACTGGGATCTACACAAGTTAGAGGCGAAAGTTTAACCGAGTTATTCAGCAGAAAAAAAGAAGAGAAAAAGAAGGATTGCAAGAAAATTGCCAAAAAAGAAAGTTTCCAATAAACCTGTGCAGGGAAAGGATATATTCTTTGCAAACATTAATAACTCCAGAGCCGCGTGTGCCAAGACTAGTGTAAGCAATGTATAAATATATTAATAAAGTAACATTTTAGTCTTTTAAATGCAAAGCATGTGTCTTTGATGTGGTTTTCAAGGGAGTCTTACACATTCCTGTTTTGATTTTTCTTAATTTTAAAGCTAAAAAACAAGAATAAAATAGTTTTTCTTTCATTTATGATTTTTTTTAAACATCCTTTAGAAACAAATTCCTTTTTAGCTCGCATAGTTGTGAAGGTAAACTGATGAAGAATAAGTCTGAACACACCAACAATATTTACCTGCACCGTTTTCCCTTTGCACAGTTATCTAAATCTGGAACACACCCAAAACCAAATTTCATGCCGTTCCAGATTACGTGGAAACCTTTCGGAATCACTAACACGCTCTTTTGTGGTGAAGCATGTTGCAGCTCACCTGGAAGAGCCATCCCAACACCGACACCAGCAGCAGCTTGTTTAGGTAACACATTTCTTCGTGTCGGTTCAGCTGCAGCCGCCTACAAGCGAAACAAAAAAATAATCTGAATTAAAGTTTTCCGTTTCAATTTTTTTTCCAGACTCAATTTTTTTGTTTGTTTTTTGAGATTTTCATAACATTAGGCGTTATCATATGACATGAAACAACACATATCAGTGCTGAAGATGACTTCCAGTTCAGCTGTGAGGTGAAGGGATTATTTCACAGCTTATTTTTGGCAACTGGAACCACTGTGAACATCTGCATGTCAAAAAATCTGACATTTACAGTAGTGAAATCCAGAGTGGATTATCCTAAACTAGATTCAGTGTGTTTAAATTAAAGCTTGTGATCTGTGATGCTTTCATTAGGAGCGAAGCAGAATGCCATGTGATGACTGCTATCTAAAGTCCCTTTTAACACGACCGATCTAAGGGTTAGGTAACAAATATTCGCCCTTTTTTAAACTATTTAATGATAAAAGGAAATCTGTGGGTTCTGTTAAAAACTAGAAAACCAAAGCAACCACTTATGATCCCATTTTGATATAAAGGAACTCACTATACTCAGAAATTCTGATTATTTTTCTGCAAATAATGAAAAAAAAGAGTAAAGACTTAAAACTCAAATTTGTATTTTAAAAAATAAATAAATAAGTCCCTGTAGATCCGTGCTTTAACAGTCAAAATACTTTAACAGCCCATTTTTTATTGGGGGTGTCCTTTTAATTGGTCCACAAAAACCTCGTAAGCATGAGGAGAATCAGACCTGTACAGCAGGAGCAGTGTCCCCAGAGCCACCCTGTAGCAGAGAAGCAAAGGTCCGACAAAGTCCAGCATGGAGAGAAACTCCACCAGCCAGGGGACGGTCAAAATGGTGCGCCGCCTCCTCACGCTGTTACTCAACACGGCACAAACGTCTAGCACCTGGACACTCTGTGGAGGGAAAACATGTTCATTCTCCCCTGAAATCCATAGCAAAAGAAAACAAAAGGTAAACATTTGAGTTAAAACGACTTAAAGGAGGCAAACAAAAACAGTTGAAATGTTGAAAATTAAAGGCATGAGTTTTACGACCTTGCTGCGTAAGGCTACAGATGCTTCCTGTATTTCTCTGGAGGGTTTCTCCGATGTTTGGTACGGGAAGAAGGAGATGAATCCCAGGAACTTTGCCAGAAGACGAGCGAGGAGCAGCACAGAGGAAAACCGCTGCTTCTCATCCTGAAAAGAGAGCCAAGTGCAAGATGGGAACATTCTGCAAGAAGGACTACGTGTTTGTAAAAGAAAGCTGGTGAATGGAGTACCTGCTGCTCCATATCGCCATCCTCTTCCTCCTCTCCCTCCCCAACGGACGCAGACGGACGCAGGATGGACACCTCGTCCAGATGGAGGAGCTGCTGGCATAAGCTGTCCTGGAGGTGCTGGTTCATCTGGCAGCTGAGAGCCAAGACAGGCAATTAGGGGGGAAAAATATATTATTATTATTTCGTTAGTCAAATTTGACCATCATTACAATTCAAATGTAACAAAAACAGGAGTAAAGACTTAAAACCTAATGTTTTGTAATTTGTCGTGCTTTTTTCTTTTTTTTTTTTATTCACCCATTATTCCATACAGGCCTAATCATCTTGGAGTTGCCTTTTAATGTGAAATCTTCTAGGGCTTCTTTTCTTTTTTTTAATTGACTGTGGTGTTTGCTTCCTCACCAGCTGGCCGTCTGTATGAAGTCCCTGAAGAACTCCTGGTGACCAGGAAAGGACGGAGGAGGACAGGGGCCGACAACTCTGCGAGGCTGAATGAGACGCTCCTCCAGGCGCTTGAGACGACCCAGGCTGTCGGCTCCCAGCATGCCCAGCAAGTCAGCGTCGGTCGTATCGACTGACAGGGTGCTCGTACGGGGGCCTTTGCACATCTGCGATAGGGACAGACTTAAGAGCTTAGTGGCGCCGTAGAAAGTAAGCTGGAAACGAGATGAGGTGGAAGACGACTAAAAAGTTTTGTATGAGGCGTCGGTCCTACCTGAACAAGCTGTTTCACAAACAGACGGGCAAAGTGAGAGTGATTTCCGGCAGAAGTCAGTTGGCTCATCATTCCTCTAAAGAAGAAGCGGAGACATCGTTACCATGGAACGCCTGGTTGATGGTGATGGTTCATTTACGGCACGATTGTGGACTAAACTCAACTCCTGCTATGCGGGTCGATTTTCTGCGAGTTGTGCGGATAAATTTAAAATATAACGGCTCACCACAATTTGGTGAATCATCAACAAGTCTAATCAAAACCGAGAGAAAACATGTTGTAGTCATTAGCTTAGCACTTAGAAAGAGAGATACAAGTGTACTCAGAATATCATTGGTGTGCAAGCTTAGTAGGATGTAATAACAATGAAATGCAAATTATTTTATAGGATTTTAAATCTAATGAGTTTTGACATATATACAAGCTATTTGTCTAAGTGCCTTACTGACTGACTAGTAGCAGGGACCAGAAAAAAAAGAAAAACAGATGAAGACATTCCTAATAATTAGATTTGATTCACTGAAAGACCATAAAGAACAAAATAATTGACTGGACTCGCCTGATTTTGGTTCCAAGTGCGGCATCAAAGTTCCAGCCCGGCTCCTTGTGAAGGTCCTCCCATTCTCGAAGCGCTTCGTAAAAAATATCTCTGAGGGGAAGGAAAAATGCTGTTGGATCTACAGAGTCTGGACATTTTAAACTGGGCTTACAAAATAACTAAACACATTATTTAAAATTATTTATTTAAAAAAAGAAAAGCTGGGATGTACCTCTGTTTCTTAAAGGTGTGGAAGGCCTTGTCGCTTCCGAAATTGGAGCGATTGTCAGTAGCAGGCTGGAACGGGACTGAGTGGATAAAGGTTGACGCTGAGGGAGAGAGCTGGAACAGACACATAAAGTGTGACATAATTAAAATCGCCAGCTTTGAGATATGCTCGTTGGACATATTTCACTCTAAAACCATTCGTCAAAACAATTTCATTTTCTTTCAATATTTTCTCTCCGTTTCCGCTCCCCCCCCCCTTCTTTATTAGGTTTGGAAATCTGCTTGTCTTAAGCACAGGATCAGAAACCCACCACTTTATAAATACAGTCCTGAATGGGAAACATATTTATACAACAGAAAGAGTCCCGTTTGTATTTTTTATGTGTGGGTGAAACAGCGGCGAATCTTAAGGATACAATTTACCACCAGCAGCTGTTCAGTACATGTCTTACCTTGGCTGTGCTTCTGTTCTGAGCCTGAGAGAGGCGTCCTTTAAGATCAGGGGAGAAAGAGGCGACCCGTTCGTTCTCTGCCAGCAGACGTAAGGTGCACTTGTCCAAATGAGCGACCAACCTGTAGAAATTAAATGGAAAAAAAAGCAAACATTTCAAAGCTCTGTATTTAGACGTGAATCAGTCTTGATAGATATGCTTGATGTAAAGACTTAAGTAAATAATAACACATTGAAATAAACACTCACTGAAATTGATTCTCCAAAACTTTCACTGCAAAGTACACACAATTGTGTACTTGTCTCAGGTAGCATCTTTCCAAGACATCTTCAAAAACAAAAACAACAACAAAAATTCATAATTGTTTAACAATTTTTCAAACATTCAACATTTGGTTCATCTCTGTGTCGATAGGTCTAGTTCTCACCTGAATTTACCGAACACACACTCAACTGCTCTTCATCGTTATGTGTGTGAAGAGACCGGGATGTTAACAACTGCATCACAAAGAAAAGCTCCAGGTAAACGTTTGGCACGAGGTTTTCTGTGAGGACATAAAAAAAACATTTAAAAACTTCTATTTGTTTTATCTTCCATAACAGCATTCTTAGCATTGGTCAACTTACTTTAATTCCTTTTAACCAGTTAAGCTACATTTCCTTTGAAAACATCAGTATAATGCTTAATAATAAATAATGCAGAGAACATTTTATATCAGGACCAATCCGAATGCTTAGCTCATTACCACCACCCTGTGGTCATTTACCTGAAATGCAGGTGCAGTACAGCTCAGCCAAAACATCCAGGTCTGAGGAGAAGGTGACTTTGGATGGTTCAGGACACGACGTCTGGAGGTCAAGGGTCACTTTGGATTCTGCCCCACTTCCTGTCTTGGTGGGAGTACAGGGATCCAGAGAGAAGGGAGAGAGGGAGGCAGCCTGCTGGGCGAGTTTTGTCCTACAAACAAAACCATTTTAACAAACCGGCACTTAACAAGTCATAGCTTATAAAAACCATTGCTTTACAACTCCTACAACTTGAACTTCTTCATGTTTTGTCATGTTGCAACCACAAATTTTGTATTTTATTAAGATTCTGTGTTATAGACTAATGAAATGGATGTGAATGGAGAAAGATGCAAGTTTCTCTTAACATCTAACCAAACAAAAAAAAAAGTAAGAAAGTGTACAGCGCATTTGTTTTCTTAAAGTTAAACCCGGAGGGGAAAAAAAGTCAGACTTCACCAAATATTATGCAAAGACTTCACAAGTTTGTGTAAAAAGTGTCAGATGAGACATCTGATCATATTTTCCAAGCTTTCTGGTTTTTTACTATTCTCATGGTAAATTAAAAGCACGTCATCTACACATTGACTAATGCTCTAAGTTACACTTTGGTGAAAACAAATCTGCTTTTAATTACTGTAAGAAAACTTGACTTAATGTAGAAAGTGTTTTCCAATGAAGACTAACCTATATTCCTATATTCCGTTTTAAGTACCGAGATCAGAAAAAATATTTTTCCCAAATAATAAGCAAACTGGATGCCTTTAATTTAATCAGCAAAAAACGCACAAAACCCATTTTAAGTTTTGGACCTATGATTCCATTCCTACAAAAAGAGAAAAATCTGATTTTTGTTTTTTTTTTATTGAAACAGCTCATGTTCTGTTTAGTTCATTTTTGGTGATTTTAGTTTTTAAAAACGATTTTTGTTTTTAAAAACAAAAAGTATTTTTGAACTGATAAAAATGTTTAGACAATCCTTCAGACTTGGATGGATGAATACAATAGCAGCAAAATGTGGTTGAATAAACATGCATATAAAATACCAATAAAATCAGAAGTCTGCAGCTATAATAAGACGAAATAGAAAAAAGTTCACATGGTGTGCCAACTTTTGCAGTACTACTACAATAGGATGGTCAGACGTCAAAGGAACAAAACCTGCCTACTTTATCTTTTGCATTTGAAAACCTTGTGATCTTACTTTTCCCTTTTGAGTAATTCTCTCTCCTCCTTCAGGCTCACAGGACTCCCTACTGCTGTCAACCCCTCAAGCGGCTCCACTCCCAGTGGCGGGCTGGAAGCCTTCTGGAGAGGTGTAGACGTGAAACACGTCTTCGGCTTACAGTGAGGCCGGTCCGCGCTGACCGGCGTCGGGTTTATTCGTCTGGACGGCTTGGACGTCCTGGAAAGGTAAGCAGAAGCTGTGAGACACATTCAAACCTTAAACGACGGTTTTTACGTCTTCGGGGGAAGCGTTTGAACTCACCCGGAGGAAACGGGACATGATCCCACCGGAGGGAAGTCTTCCAAGTTGTTGAAGTTGAGAGGAGCTGGAGTTGAAGGTGAAACCTGCTCGCTCACCCTGCCATGCCCTCCGCCTCTGGCCGATCGCCTCCCGCCAGACTCGTTGCTCTGAGGGCCTCCCTGTCTTGTCTGGCCTCCGACCTGCTGCGCGCTGCCAGCGCTCTTCTTGCGCCCTTTGTGCGTCTGGGAGCTGGTGCTGCTCTGCAGCTCCGGGGGAGAAACCATGTAGTCACCCAGGCAAACCTTCTGGGCATGTTTGCGCTCAGAGCCGGACGGTCTTGAGGCAGGACTCCACCCTGTAGACCAGTGGGGGCTGCAGAAGGCGCTGACTCCACTCACTCCTGACTGACCCGCAGCGTCCGACTCGTTTCCAGGCGACGCAGAGGCGGCGGGAGAGAACAGCTGCACGCGACTGGCACCGCGAGATCCGAGTCCACTCCCTGCAGACCTGCACGACGTGTCGTCAGAGGAGCTTTGAGTCTGTGCGGGGGGTCTGGGGCGGCTGGGGGTCTTGGCTGGTGTTGCAGGTCCGTTAGTGAGAGCGTCGCTGCTCTGCTCTCGCAGGAAGTTTAATAGGAAAGGGACGAACTCTTGTTTCTGAATGGCCAGCCGAGGTTCGCTGAACGACAGCTCTTCACCCTCCTGTTGACGAGAGACAAAGGCAAAACTAACTGTAAACAACTTTACCTGACCAAGCTCGCGATACCCCAGCTAACATTTGTTTACTTCCGTGTTTGCCCCTATTCACAAGTAAATGGAGGAAATGCCGAGAGGAGCGGGTAGGATTCGCTTCGTCTTACTGTGAAGAGTTTCTTTGACGCCAATGAAAGAAGAGAACATCTTGGCTGGCGTATCCGCACCAAAGCTATAGAGACTAGCTAGCGCCGCAGCTAAAAGTTTTGTTTACAATAACTAGCGGGCTGTGACATCTCATGCAGCGCCCCGTGTTAGGACATAAGCGAAGCCAGCGTTACTACGGTGAAGGTATTAACTGTCTCAGACCTACCTGGACGCTTTTCAACCAGTCAACAACCTTATCCACGTCCACTTTCCGCAACAAAACAGATTCCAAAAGAGCCGCCATTCTGGGCTGCGCGGCTGAGGGACACAAGAAGGAGGCGGGGTTGTCATGCGCGCAGGCGTACTGTCAAAGTGGAGGCTCGACAGCCGTAGACGTATAAGAGTAGACGCTGCACTGGGTCGCCATGTTGTGATAGGCAAATTTGTATTTGAGAGGAAAACTAAGATTTTTCGAATAAAAGAAATACAGAAATTTCGTTATAAAATCCAGATAAATTTTTATTCTCTATTTTAGATAGCGTGAATTAATAATTTAATTATTTATATAAGTGCATTTATTTGTATATTGTTTGTTTACAGAGATATCACTAAAAATATGGCGACAACGCTGACGTATGATTCGTGTCTTCGTGTACCGTCTAGAGTTCTATTTCTATGCTTCATGCCCTAATATGCTAAGCAAAGCTTGATTACCATAGACATAATATAAGGATAGACGCCTCATGCGCCGCTCTCGCCTATTGTCGCTGACGAGATTTAGGGCGGCCATCTTGGAGCGGTAGACAACTCCACTCAGCCTTATGTGTTTAGCAGGCAAAATGACATATCAGCGCATTTAATCGATCAT
>CAEGAF010164687.1:0-34089 GCA_903067075.1 Micropoecilia bifurca | reverse complement strand
TTGATTGATTGATTGATTGATTGATTGATTGATTGATTGATTGATTGATTGATTGATTGATTGATTGATTGATTGATAATAATACTGGGATTATTGTGAAAATTCGATCCAGTAGATGGAAGTAGTGCAACAATAATGGATGCAAGCTGCCGTTGAACTATAAGGAAGAAAAAGAAGAAAGCGCTCATTTTCATTCAGCACATGCTAGTAGTAGACAGGAAGGATCAGCACTTTTACTGTTACCGTTCGGAAACCACCGTAATCAGTTCAGTTAAATCTAAACTTGGCAACTTTTTCTTTGTCAACCGTAATAAATGTGATATTCAACTGAGCTGTTATGACTCAGATTTTGGGTGTCCGCCCCTCTGCTGCAGCATCGTTGTGGAAAACCTGGAGCGGCAGAGATATCTGCGGCTTATATGTGTATGTTTACTGGGGTATTTTCAACTCTGGGGTTACGGCTTAAAGTCTGGAAAATACAGTATTTATTTCATAAATAGTGTTATTTCCTGAATTTTTTTCTGTGAAGAACCCAGGGAATGTTATTTGATTGTACTTTCTGGAAAATAATGCATTTTTACATTTAGGCATTCCTACAATCATCACACTTTTTCTGTTACAAACCGACTCCTGCTCCCCACCAGTGAAGGGAAAAGTTATGTGGCCCTCACAGGAAAAAGTTTGGAGACCCCTGTTGTACGTTGTGAACCATCAACAGCCAAATAACACAACGGAACATTTATAAAAATGGAAGGACAAGGGTCTGGACGGGGTCAACAGCCAGAGAAAAGAGGAGTGAGGCTGTGACAGAGGAGTTAGGAGGGAAAACAGAGGAAGAGGCAGAAGAAGATGAGGACATCTGCCTTTTTCCATCACTCCAGTATCAACAGACAGTTTACAACAAATGCTGATGGAGTTTCTCTCATCCTCCTCATTCCTCAACCTCATTACAGGTTACAGTAAAACCATGAGCATGAATCTTGCCCAGTCTCTTGCCACTCATCTCCCATAATCACAATTTGTAATTCTTGTCATCAAAGCTTTATCCATAGTTATCAACACTAAACAAGGACTTGTTGTTTTGAGGCTCTGACATGTTCAAGTTTAAGAAAGAAACTGGCTTTTCTATTCTGTTTTGTTGTTAGTATGACTTGCTGAGAAATGCTCTGCTTTGTAATTGTCAAAAATGGCTCAGGAAATTCACCAAAGCAGCTGAAAAAAATCACTATATTTCAAACATAGCTTGGGACATTTATTATTTCATTGAGCATTAAAGGAGGAAATATTTTTTGTTTTCTTTGTAACACTTGTTTGGTTTGTTTGTTGTGTTGTTTTCTGACTGACACCGTATATTTTTCTCCATCTTCCTCATGGTTTGCATACTAGTCTTTCTATTCTTGTTTCATTATGTCATTGTAGCAATTAATTTCTGAGTCTATTGGAAGACTTGGAGGTAAAGAGAGGAGAGAGCAAAGAATGTGAACAGGAAACAAAAGTTAAAAATGCTAAAGGGGAAAAAAGAAGAAGGAAATAACAGAATTAAATTGATCCGAGAATTGAAACAATTGTTTTTGCATCACAGCATATGCTGCTTGCTTTAAAGAATCAAATTAACAAACGTACAAGAGGTAAGATGTGTAAAATGTGACTTAACAGTAAAAAGTATGTGAATTACCTTCAGAGGAACCCTCCCGACCCCACAAAGGGTGTAAAGAAAATTGATGGATGGACACTATGCACAAACGGTAAATTACGGTAAATTGAATTATACAGCAAAGATAGGATGCAGATAAAAATTCCTAAAAGTAGGTGGCATATCAGCACAAAATGCTGATCCAGCTGGTCCACAATCCTTATTTATTAGAACTACTGTGAGTGCTTATTCACTTACTCACTTCAGGACCGTTTTGGTTTTTGGTGTATTAATAGTTTTTATGAGACCAAAGGCCAATGCTGATGTAGAATACTGTTTTTGTTCAAATTCAAGTTAATATTGCTTAAGGCTAGATGCATTTAAGGTTAACCCTGGTAAAAAAAAGAAAAAGTATACTTTAGTATACTAAATTTTAACATACTTTAGTATACTTTTATCGATGTACTTCAACTGTACCATTTTGAAACAATTTATTTTGTACTTAGTATACTTTAGTAGTATTTAAATTGTTTAAAATGACAACTAATAGTATACATTAGTATACTACACATACTTTTTTGGAACAACTTCAAGTATACTTTCTAAAGTATACTTTTTAAATTTCATATTTCAGAGCTTTATTATATTTCGATATTATTATATTTTGAGTGTTAATTATATAATGATATAATTGTCTCAAAATTATAGTAAATATTAAATATACTTGAAATATATTTTAAATATACTATTAATATAATAATGTATTTAAATTACACTTAATTATTATTTTTTTATTTCCTGCTATTGCTAACTACAATTTTAATTACTCTTAATTCGGCTTTATTCCTATGTACCTATTTTGTAAGTGACATGCATAACTACACTACAGTACTTACAAAGTCTTAGGCTAAAATTAAATGGAAAAATTAATTACACAAGATTACCAAAGTAATTCAAATATTTTTTATTACAGACATTTTAAAATTATCCAATTTTACTCACAACTTTATGAACTTTACATGAATTATCAGTTTACACATCAAAAGTAAACATGTGAACATGAAAATGTAAGTGTGACAATAAAACATGAAAGTGAGGCTCAACGACAGAACATTCCTGTTCACTGCACCTTACAAAAACCTACAAAAAAGAACAATAGAGCAATTAAACAGAGAAAGCATTTGTATTTAAAGAGAACAGAAAAATGTCAAATAAAAAATAATACTTAAAATTTCAAGACATGGACTTGCCATGTATGTGACATCATCAGAACTGATGATGATTGAGACCGGATGCCTGGGGTGGAGAAACATTTCTGGGTGTCTTCAAATTCTTTGCCTGTTTCTGTGAGAAGTAGAAAAAAAAATATTCAGCAATGTCATAGAGTCAGTTGATGTTGGCATTAACTATGAAGCTGTTTTAAGTGTGGACATAAGGAGACAAACTACCGTAAAATCTGTCCATCCATGATCTGAACACACTGATCCTTGCAGGGTGGTGAGGGGGGCTGGTGGTGCCCATCTCTAGCACAGATGAGAGGCAGGTTCACCCTGGACAGGTCACTTACAGGGTCCTGAAAGCCAACAACAAATAAAAAATAAAAGATAAATGTTAGATTAACAAGAAGAGAAAATTTATTTCCAGTTACCTTTAAATCAAACCATGTTTAATAAGCACTTAGTGTTGGTAACAGCAGTTTTTTTTGGTTGAAAATGTAGCTTACACCATTAAGACAATGTGGAGGTTCATCCTCAGAGCTGGTTGGTGATGTGGTGGAGTCAGAGCTTCTTCTGAGACACAAGGTCTTTAGGTTTTCTAACATCCGATTTCTCTGGCTTCCTCTTTCATCTTCATCTGTAAACATATGTTGAAGATAAAATCATTGATGAACGAGTTCGAACAACAAACTCACAATATCAAAGTCTCCCTGTCTTATGGAGCTTAATTAAAACCAGGTTAAGTTTATAAATTAAAGTATAAGTCGCAACAAACAGCCTCAATGCAGTTATAACATGAAGCTGAGTGATTACTATAGTAAGAATCAGTATACTTAAAAGAAGATAATTAATAAGAAAACTTACCATAGCAACAATTAGCAGCCTTTGTCCCCCCTGGGCTCCTTTTGTGACACACATTTCATTTCCATCAGTTGTTGTCCCGTTGTGTTGTCATCCAACTCGGACTCGGACGTCACCATCTTGAATTTAACAAAATTAGTAACTATTGTCAAAGCCTTCTCTACTTTTAAGGGAATATTATGCGAGTAAAAATGGCAAAGTTCAACAGCGTCTGTTATCTTACCTGCGTTCAAGTTTTTTCTTCTCTTCATGGGTTTTTTTTATTAAAGTGTGCAATTTTAACCTGGTTGTAATTCTGTCTTGCTAAAATGTCTTTTTTTTATTATTTGTCTTGTTCCTTGTCTTACTGAAGCACCTCTGTCATTGTTTGAACCGTGTTACTTTAAGATCGGAAGCCCCTCCCTTTCATTTCTTCTTCTGTGGTATTATCTTTAAATTGTTTGCGCCCTTTAGCCCCTCCCATTTTGTCTTGTCCTATGGGAGAGGTGTGTGCTTTTCATTTTTCCATCTAAATACATTCAGTTTATTTATAGATCTATTTTGTTTTGCGTAGGACTTGGAGTGGGCAGCCTTTAACACGGTTGTTTTGTCTTTATATTCTCGTCAGAAATAAACCGAGAATTATCCGCTTGAAAGATAAACTGTCACGTTCATTCACTCAATAACCAGCACAACGCAGAAAAGGATCCGGTTACACTATACCGCCACCATCTGGTCTGGAGTATGAACTGGAGCTAATGCCGTTGATTATAGGTTTTACATAACACATCTGAAAATGGATTTTGTACTTTCTTAAACATTTAAGTGCATACATCAAAGTATGCTAAAGTATGTTAAATTTTATATACTAAAGTATACTTTTTTTTACTAGGGTTAACTAATCAAAAATATGTATGTGGAAAAAAGTGTATATAAATACATTTGAAAATATTACTGCCTGTAAGAGGTGAAGATGCAGCATTGAGGAATCAGCTTCAAGTTTTTGTTTGATTAAATAATTATTTTTCAGATTTCATAATTGTTTTTTGTTCTAAGTAATTGTAGTGCTACTTGGTATAATGATACTTCAAGTACAGAGGTAAAAATTAAACTGTTTTAGGTTTTCCAAACATAAAGTAAGTTACCTTAAATGTGGCTTTTGCATTAAAGGTAACATTGCTATTAAAGCACCTTCTGTTTTTCACGTTTTAGTAACTGTATGTTCCTTTGGCTTTATTCAAAAATAATAACTTCAGTATCTACTGAATGTATGAAATCTGTAGACCATGAAGCAGGACTAAGGGAAAAACTATACACAAATAGGAGAGACAGCAGGCAAATAGATTTGTTTTTGGAAGTGACTTGAAAGAAGCTGATTTTTAATTATATCTTTATTCTTAGTTGAACTCTTATCTGTAATCTTAGGTCTCTAGGCTCTCTGAGTCTCCCTGATTTTCGGTAACAAAAGAAAAAATCTTCAAACTCAACTGTTTGCTTCCCGCCGAGTGTTGAAGCGGCAAAAAGTCTCTCAGCTTAAAAATGAAAACCATCTTTGAACCGGTTTGTTCCTCTACTTGGATTTTTGCAAACTAGCATTGTTTCAGCTGCAGCCAAATCTCCCACCCCTAAATATTTGGACTTGTTGCAGCTTTGATCCTTCCTTCTGGCTTGCAGGGAGACAGGTTCAACTGTGTTGATCACACAGTAATTCTGCTTAACAATCTTTTCATTCCAACCACAAAAATGCATCCCTGGGTTGCAGATCATGTTTCCACGATGAGGCCAACTTTTTCTTAGAAAGCAGAGAAACAAATTCACTTGCTCTTTAGTTACGTAACAAAAACCTCTCGAGTAACTTGCACAGCAGCAGTTTCAAGAAAAACATGAACTTCTCTCTACAAAAGTGTTTCTCAACCTTTTTTGGCCCAGCGCCCCACTAGCCTTTATCCAGGTCCCTCACCGCCCCCCACCAAATAATTTGCAGGCTACTTTGCTCAGATAATTATTTTATCATTAATATTACTATCACTATTGTAGATGTTTTGATTTTTATGTTTCTTTCTGTATTTATCATCAAAAATAATACATATAATATAATATAAAAATAATACAGGTTATATGAAAAATGCAATGAACATTCAAGTTAAAATTGGTAGGCCTAATAGTAGCCACTCGAAGTGGAAAAAAAATTTCTTATTCTTTGCCATTTTCTTGTTGTTAAATATCAGCTTAATGTAAGAAACACCAGCTTAGTGGATGACCAGATAAAATATCCACAACATGCCAGTTTAAACTTTGAACTATTTGGAAAACGACTGAGGTCTACAACATTAAAACATGGATAGAACTGTACCTACATTAATCATAACTCTTCTTCTCTTCAGTGTTTGTCAGTTTCTGGTGGTGCAGCTCTGTGCTGCCTTCAGGAGAAATGGGACATCAGAGCATCATCCATAAAATTTCACCCACATGGCATTTATTGTGCAAACCAGAGCTTTCAGTTGAAAACAAAAGTTCCAGATCCTTTTAATGCCATACAAATATGAGACAGAAACATGGATTATATCTTTATATAGACCTGCCTATTGATTATAGATTAATAGTTTTACTGTATAGAAATTACAAAGAACAAATCTGGTTCTTAATCAAATCCCAGTGAGTCAAATTGAAAGTGTCATGGAGCCTCATGACATTAACTCTGACATGAAAAATAATATTGAAGAAATTAATCTAATTAAAAACATAAATAAGTGATCAGTTCTTTACAGCTATGGTCTGTAAGATATATTTATTCTCAGTACTAGATGTGATCTCTGGAAATAGTGTCTGTTTATTCTTGCCTTACAGTCCTCTGTATTAATTATTGCGCAAAAGGTCTTGCCATACAAGTTAATTCCTCTGTATTTACTTTAGTTTCTTAGTTTATTCTTGCATTTTGTTCTTCATTCATTTCTATTTAGTTTCCTTTGATTAATATTAACCTCTCTTGGTTTATTGCTTTGTCCTGGAAGTGTTCAGTATCCAGTATTCCAGTATTCCAGTATACTTCCAGTATAATACTGGAAGAATAGGCTCCTTCCTATGATCCCAAATTCTCTCGCGTGACCGCGTGTGGGGACAGAAACACAACAATGCGTGTTGACGTCCCAGAATTATAGAATTTAATCCAATCAGAAGAAAGTATAAGATAGAACAGGAAACTGGAGAAACACAGAGACATACATTGTTACCTGAGACAAGAAGACAGAGAAAAATATCAAGGACGTCCTCGGAGAAAGAGCTGGTGCAGAAGCAAACTAAAATCAGCTTTTTCTAAATTATTTCCCTTGAGCACAAACTTTTATACGTGTAGGCGTGTTTTCCTCTTTAATATATTCAAATAAGGTGTATCTCTGCTTGACAAACCAGGGCCTGACTCTGACCCTTTTTAAAATTAGAAACTCCCTGCAATTTGTTCACAAGATCAAACACCAGTTTCTCCTTTGTCTAAATAAGGTGGAAGCAGACTCTCTGAATTCATGGTGGTTTATGGCTTTCACAGATCAGTGTGAAAAGCTGGAACTTCCTACTGATTGTTTCCCAGACAGACAAAGGGCAGATCAGAGATCTTGACAAACCATCTGCTTTAACTGCAAGTAAAATAAAGGTCAATAGCCCAGAATAAGTTATATATTTTAAAACTATAATTAGGCTATTTCAATCAAGTCATGTTAAATTTTAAAACTAACTTATTTAAAATTTATTTTCTTACACTATCTGGCCTTCTGCGTCTCTACAGCCATCTGGGCAAGGAGAAACAGATCAAGGAGCCTCACAGGCAGCTGTGAAATTCTGGTTTCTCTCCTGCTCTGCCAGGAACAAACCTTTAATTCTGTATTTTAATTCAATGAAAAGTTATCTCCAGAAACCCAATTTGTTCTTCTGCACTCAGCACCTCCAAGGTTTAGTCCTGATATCAAACAAAAAAACAATAGACATAAATAAACAATATTTTCTGTTGATGTTATCATCAACAGAAAATATTGGAGTACAATTCCTGTTTCTAACCTAATATAACATTGAAATAAAAATTAAGACAATCATTCACCATAAGCCTAAGCAATTTTCTAATACAAAACAAAACATTTTCGTTTGATTCTCGGAAATAATACAATTTCAAATACATTCATCATTGACTAAATTAATTCTAAAATAAAATAACACAATTTTCAGTCAGAGCATACTATCAATAACTAAGAGAAATCTTACAAATTAGATGTTTAAAACATTTTACACCATCCCAGATGTCCATGGAAGCTTCTGATCTCCCGTGAACTTGTTAAGTTCCTGTTTCCCAAGATAATTTAAATGATAGTGTCGTCTGGCCCCCTGCATATGTTAATTTACAGCCTCCTGTCTTGTGTGATAAAACCACAGGAGTCCGGACAAAAACTCTGCCGATCTCTCTATTTTCCTTGGTACTTTGAATACTTAACACAGTAATAGTTTTTCAGGTTTTAAATCACTAACACAAACCTGTTCAAAATTAAGAAATTTGTTCAAAAAATATTAAACTGAATTAAACACTAAAAATAGTCATTTTTCCTCAACAACACATTTTGTGATCTCTTCATTTCTGGTTTTAAAGATTTACCTGCAGATAAATGTCTGAGCTACAATGGGAGACTGGAAGGTCTTAGAGAAGGTCCTGAAGAGTGTCCAGAAAAACTCCATCAGCGTAGGGAAGATCTGGCTTGCAGTCCAGTTTACCTTTCGTCTCTTGGAGCCGCTGGAGATAAAGTGTGAGGAGACGAGCTCTTCATCTTTACATGCGACACCAAGCAGCCTGATTGTGAAAACGTCTGCTATGGCAAGACGTTCCCCATTTGCCCAGAAGAGCAGATGAACTGCGAGTCAAATCTTCCCCACGTTGGTGGAGTTTTTCTAGGCAGTGACCAGCAGGTTCCTCAGCAGGCCATCCCCCATAATGACTCAGAAACATGTATGCAGCGGAGAAAACTGTAAAGAGATGAGTAAAGAGGCTAGAATTTGGTAAAAATAAATACTTGGTCATGTTACACCTCATTTTATTTTATTTAAAATTATAATCAATGATCAGGGCCGTGGCGAGACCTTTGGAGTGGCAGGGGCTCAAAGTTAAAAAAGGGCACAAGAGCTTAAAACACTGTATAACAACATAGCAACAATCCCTATTCATCAAGAATTTAATTGGATCCTAGTATATCTTTGTCATCATGCCAGGACAATGTAATGCAAATGTGGTATATTTTCTCCTAATATTGCTGTTTCTGACCCCATATTACCTTGAGCTGACCCTGCATGAACAGCCACTGCGATGCGCATCTCTGAATCTACCTGGAATCTACCTGGAATCCCCCGGTAGCCCCCATCAGTCCGCCAATGCTTTGGGGACATTTTTGATTCATTTAATTGTGGCATGTTTGGCTTTATGCTGCGGTTCTAATGATTGCTACAGTCACTACCAGGCTTTAACCCGCCTGGTAGTGACGTCAAGGAGAAACAGAGCAATCAGTGAGCAGGTGGTACCAGGTGGTACTGGGTGGTCGGTACCAAATGGTACCAGGGCTTTGATTTGCGTCGCGACTCGCGGTGACCGTCGTAGTACCGTGTCTTATATCATCCTTTATATTTGTCGGTGGGATCGACTCAGACTGCCTGTAGCAAACCGGACATTTAGCAGCTTGGTTAATTTTAAAGTCAGAAGTTTTCTCTGGAGCCTAAATATTTCTGTGTTTAGGGGCGAGGGATGTTTTTCCCGCTATTGCCAGGACAATTGTGAAAATATAAAAAAAATTTCTAACATCAACATCAGACCTACGTTTTTATTCACAAACCAGTGTAAGAAAAAAAGATTCTTGCTCATAATTTGATAGTTGGAGGCACAGATCCGCCCCTCCTCCTCACCATGGACCCGGTGTCTGAACAACATGGAGGCAGAGAAACTGAGTCATTATTAGACTGAGGGCAGCCAGTCTAGTTTATTTTCCTAAATTATTATATTTAGTTAAATATTAAGGGCATCAAGGATAAAAGGGGCAGGGGCTCAAGCCCCCTTCCCCCTCCCTCCCCCTCTGCAGGTGCCTGAGTAGGATTTCTGTCAAGTTAATTTCTTTCATGTAATTTGTAGCTCTAATAAAAACCCAGAATGTTAAGAGCTACACCATTACCAACTTGTTTAACAAGGTTCTTTCCAACATTTTAAATGAATATTACTGTTTAAACTATATTTCCAACCGAAAGGTATTTTATTGAGATTTACGTCACAGACCAAATTGTGCAGTTAAAAAACACAGATGCATGATTTTATTTTTACAAATGAACATTTTAAAGACAAAAGAAGCGACCACTGTTTATTCAAATTATAAATGCATTTAATTCAGTGTTTTTTTTCTGAATTTTCTTAGAAGCTGGGTTAGGTTAATATTTTCTTTTAAAATAAACCTGCTTTGTCTGTTCCTTACACAAACTACTGCAAGCTGCTGCTGTATGAAACAGGAATGCAAAAAAGGGAAACATGCATCCATCCATTTTCTTCCACTTCATCCGGGGTCAGCAGCTTCAGAAGGGAGGATTGTTTTATACAGCGAAGTTGTGACACTTTCATTATACAGTTGAATTTTCTACTTTTTAACTGTGTTCAAGTTAAGATCAATAAGAAGCATGAAATTCAGCCAAATCTCAAAACAGAGCTTTGCTTCTTCCTTGCATTCTGAGGTTCGACATTTAAATCTTCCCATTATAGAACTACTGTACCTGCCATACATTTCTTAAAAACACATCAGAAAATTTAATTTTTATTTCAATTTAAAATGGCCCTAATGGGCCAAGAACTCTGAAAATTTCACTCTAGAAAAATGTGTGAACGCTTAAAATCTATTCTCAGTGTATGTTCTCAGTATGTTCATCAACAGAGATCTTATTTATTAAGACAAGAGACAACGCATTAAATCACTGCTCTTTATTCCCATACATTTAGGCACCAATCAAACTAATCCATATAAATCAAACATCCAAGCGTCACGTTTATCGCAAAAATAAGAACCATAGAGGTTTTCAGAGCCGTGCATCGACTTTCTCCTCTGCAAGGAGGACAGACACTTTTATGGGCGTTTGAAAAATGTTTTGCATAAAGGAATGTTTGATCTCGATATTATAGCTTTTCAAAGACAAATAAATAGACTGTTGAAATAAAGTACTTGTGATGTATAGAATAAACAGAAAGCAACGCATGCTCTAACTCAATTCATGCACATCCTGTTCCAGAATTAGCTGCTGCTTGCATTTCAAAATAATTGTGACATTCAAAGATGCCAAAAACAAAACATGACAGCAGGCAAACAGTAACTAAAGTAAAATCATGCTCAAATTTAGCTTTTCCTTTTCCTCCCCATCAGTCATAACAAGTAGATACTAAACTCTCCTGCCGATACTCAGGAGTTTTTGAAAGGCCCATAATTTATTATTAGACTTTAAAATTAGTAAAGGATAACATATCTAACATCAATAATGTATTTAGATATTTTCTTATACATTTCACATATAAACAGTGGCATATTTATTACTTTTTTTACTCCAAAGAGTAGTGGTGAGTTTAAGATGAGTTTGTAAACTTCAACAGTAAAAGTAAAATTAATACAACACAAAAAGAAGGTTGGTCCTTCAGTCCTGGTCAGTCAACAACAAAAATAAGTATTCAGCAAATGATTAAAAACAGCCAGCACAACATTTCCAGCTTCATTTAAGAGGCACATAAAAACAGACAAAAAAACTAATTACTCCGGAGAAAAGCAGAGACTCTAAAGCTTCATATAAATCTGTTGGTTTGGCCCCAAGAGACGACAAGCTGCAGCTGAAGCTGCACTGACCCCTGCCACCGAGACACAGGCACATCTACAGCTTGTAAATCTTTAACAACTGTGCAAATTGTCCACTAAGACAGAAGCAATATGAAGACATAAAACAGGAGACACAGACACGCAAAACAAAAAACAGGCAGAAACACTGAAAAACCTGGCTTCCTGTAGCAAGCAGCGAAAGCAGAGGCCTTGCCAATCCTGTAACTATGCTACAACATGCTCTATAAATGCTGCAGACGACACACGGTAATATAGAATTCTGTTGATATATTGTTTTATGTCTCAGGTTGAAAAATATCCCTTTTTAACCCCTTATGTGTCTACACAAATGTCACCCTGAGATTCGATGAAGCAAAAATATCCTTCAAAAGGTTCAACAGTCCTGGAGCTCATTGGGTCGACAGACGCCTCACGGTTACAGGAAACCAACACGGACTAGAGAAAACGTTACAGTGAGTCGTCCAGTGAGGTCCAGCAGGTTAACCCAGACAGCTCCTGGTTTACAGGCAAATTTTTGACCTACTAATGAAAAATGTGTTGATCTAGTGAAGCCTGTCGAACACGAGCCTGGGTTATGTCGTTCAGTGTGCGATATGTTCACCTTGATTGCTGCTGAAGAAGCAAAACAGCTGCTGTGTTGTGTGGCACAGCAGCGCCCTCTGCAGCATGTTATTGCCAGGGCTGGTCTTTAGCGAGGGCTTCATCAGGGCAGTAGTCTGGGGGCCTCACGGCTTTGCTGTCTAAATTTGATTTCATATTTTGCATATAATAAATGCAACTTTTTCCAATATCACTGAAAAGTTAGAGGGTTTATTTTTTAAAGATTATCTGAACCATCTGAATTATGGTTTACAGCTAATACAAAATCCCAAATCCTGTTTCTCAGAGAAAAAAAAAAAAATCAGGTTTACACAATACTTTGGTTTACATACTGATGCTCCTTTTGCGTGAATTACAGAATTGGTACACCCTTCTGATTAAAGAGTGGATTAAATAATCCAGTTTTAACTCATTTCCATCTGTTTGTGTTGGCTCTTTAATCTCCTAGCACACAGCTTATAAATTTCCCCCAACTGTCTAATGGACGTGGCTCTACAATCCTTGCATCTTCGTCCACAATATTTTTTCCTTCCACTCAACTTTCCATCATCAAGTGTAGATGCAGTACTCTGACCAAGCAGCTTCTTTGGTTGGTAATATATATATACAGTATAACAACATGACCAGATCAATAAACCTCAAACAAAATTTCTTTCATTGAATTCTTTCCTTAGATAGAAGAAAAGTTTGGGATTTTTATTAGCCGTGTACAAACCGAAATATTGCTTGATTGTTTTGTGTTTAATGAATCTTTAATTAGTTTTTACTTTTTGAACTTACAAGTAAAGTAATTTTTGAGATAATATTCAAATTTAATGTTGTACACCTCCAAAAGTAAAAGGAATATGTTCTTTTTTTTGTAGTTCAATCTCCACATACAGGCATCTTAATATTTCAGCCCATTTTTGTGTGGATAAAGAAATTTTTTAATATACTTATGAGGAACTTTTTATAGAAGATTGATACAAAGATAAAATAAGCAACTAAAATCTGGAGTTGATGTATATCTAGCTATTTATTGTAATGTGCAAATGGAAAGAAAATCTTGCCCCATAATCCTAAATCCAGCCCTGGTTATTGCAAATGTTTTTCACTAAATTTTTATTTTTTTTTGCTCTCAGAATGTGTCATTTCCAGTCAGATAAACTCTGATCAGTTTATGGCTTCCAGGAACAGCAGCACAATGTGTCCTCTACCCACTACTGCTCTACTCCACTATTCACTAAGCTGGTGTTTCTTACATTAAGCTGAAGTTCTGAGCAAATCTAACAAGTCAAAGGACAAACTATCAGACACTGTTGTTTCATTCTAAGTAGTGCATACTAATCTGATATACATTTAAACATTCAGAAACAGATTCCTAGCCTATTGATGTTATAGACTTTTCAGGTATTTATCACATTTGACTCAGTTTCTTAAATCTGACTTGTAAAAGTGCAGCTACAAGAGAGAACAGAGATGAAATGCATAATGGGATTAGGTTAAAATTAAAAACACACCGGGTGTGTTGGTCAGTGAAGCTCCTGTAGTGCCTTTCAGATCCCGTCGTTTAGGATCAACAGCGAAACGCTGAAACCCGCTTTAGCGTCAAAATCCACATTCCAATCTGGAGAAAGGAAATTAAACCTGTAGCGTGAGTCAGAAACACAGTAATGATTCCCTTATGCGTCCGTTTTTTTTTGTGTTACTTATTGGCCTTTAGTTTGAGCTGCGCAACCCTGGCTTGTCCCAGTTTCGTCTGAATGTGGACGTGCCGCTCGAAGAAGCCGACGATGGCCGGCTCGTTGAGCAGCGAGGCCAGAACCTGCTCAAAGGAAAACGACCAATCCGGGTCCGGCTGCTCCGCCGCCCCCTCCTGGCTGCTGTGAGACCCGGAGGCCTCTCGGGTCGACTGTGCCTCCACAGAAGCGGCGGTGCTGGCAGGCTGCGTGGCCTCGGTGGGGGGGCTGCTGGGCTCCTGCAGCCTCCGGCCAACCTCCTCCATCCTCAGGAGGAGGCTGGTCACGTGGGCTACGGCCCGGTACAGGCACTCCTCCTCCGGGTCGCCGTGGAAGATGTTATAGAGGGTCTTGGAGAACTGGATGAACTGAGCCTGAGGTGGGAAATGAAGATGACATCGTTCTATAGAGGTGGTTTACTCCTTAACGTAAATAAACAGATGATTAGATGAATTACCTGATTAATTCTTGGTAGATCCTTGATTGTTTCCTCCTTTTTAAGTATTTCATTTTGCCACTGCTTCAGATAGGCCTGAAGGTCAACCTTTCCCCTGCCTGTTGGTGCGACAGGCGGAAGAGGATCAGATGAAAACACAAACGGTCTTCAGGGTATCTTTGACATCTTTTATATCAAAGATATCCTTCTTTTCCAGACTTATAAAGAGCGCTCGGCCCTATAAAGTCGTTATAAAAGGCAACAGATCACTAGAAACTTATGACAGGTATTTCTACCTTGTTGAGGTTTTCAGTGTGGAACCTGCAAAACCAGAAACTGTAAGGAAAAAAAGCTACACTTCACTATGCAAAAAGGAAGAAGAATAAGGTAAAGATAGCAAGGAAGAAAATTAGGATATGTGGAGAGAAGGAAGAACAAGGAGGGAAAAGAGGAAGTCAGAAAGGGAAAGCAAGGAAAGATGGAGGAAAGAAAGAAGAAAGAATATGAAAGAAAAAAGTACAGAGATAGGAGGTAGGAAGGCAGACATGAGGAATGATGCATGTGTCAAAGAAAGACTTTACTTCTGACAGCAAAGAAGATAAAAGAAGGGCACAGAAAAGAAAAGGAAGGACAAAAGCTCAACTTTTAGACTATGAAATAGGGAACAGAGATAGAAAACATTTTTTCTCCATCCGATGTTTGAAAATAAAAACCCAAACTCTTCCGGTCTGCAAAAGAAACCCGAAGATAGAGCTGCAAATATAGAAGTGACCCTACCTCTTTCAGGACTTTTTCTTATGACACCGTCTTCAGGAAGATCAAAGGCTGAAAAAGAAATGGGTGACATGTTAAACAGCACCGAGGAAAACCTTCAGACAAGGACTGAATCATGAGTTAGACCAAAAAGGGGAGAAATCTGAGTTTTTAGGGAGAAGAAGAAGAGTAGAGGCTAACCAGCGAGTCTGGTCAAGTGAGAGGAGTCTTCAATTGTTGGAAGAAATTGCTGGACTCTTTGTTCCTTTAAGTGCAAAGGACTACCTGTGAAAGCTAAAGAGACAGTCTGTGAGAGACAGTCTGAAAGCAGAAAGGACAGAGAGTCGGCAGAGAATAAACCACACAGGCAGAAAACGACAGAAAACAAAAATTAAGACAGAATCCAATATAGTTTAGTAAAAATATAAGAAAAGTTTAAGACATGCTGTCCCTTAGAAAATAGGTAAACAGTCTATGATTGAATTACTTTGTACTTATAAAAAAGTTTTACATTTATCAGCAAATGTTGCCATTTTTGTTGTGTTTCAGAAAGATATTAGAAAAAAATCCACTTTAGCACAAAAAATACTGCATTTTAAATAAATGTTTTCATTACGTGAAACTATTCTTTAAAAATGTAATTTTTTTTTCCAACTGTCCCTGAAAGTTTGTGAAATGTCAAGTCTGTTTTTGTGCATCTTTTATTCTGCTTCTTGAAGCACTTTGTGAATTTCATCTTGAAAGGCACAAAAAAAAAAGTTTTGTTTACTTCAGAAATGTTAGTCGGGTTTGTTAAGGACGCCAGGTAGGAGGTAAAAAACTGAAAAGTGTGGCAGACAAACTTTTTCGGCCTTGTAGGTTTGGGGTTTTTTTCTCTGAAACATTTGCGTGTAAACCAAACATACAAAAAAATAATAATTACAAAAGGTGGGAGAAAAACTTCTTCACATGTGTACAAAAAAAGGCAGAATAATTTTAAAAGAATCTCAATACCTCTGAGCTCCAGGCCCCACTCATGACCACATGTGGGTGCAAGCATGCATGTTGCTTTCATGCATTGATTAAACAATTATCCCGACAAGCCGAGCAAATATCATTTCATCTGCCTGACGGCTTGGTGCAGCATTAGCAGCACCGCCTGAGGTTCGCACTTTAATCTGACAGAAACCTTCTCCTGTGTCAATCTCAATTCAATTTGCATAATTTTATCCATTTAATCCAATATGCTCCACTTTTTTCCTTTTTCTATCTGACACTTTGTGGATGGTAATGCAGGAAAACTGATAACTCCTGCTGCGCTTCGACGTTTAAAGGAATGAAAAGTTCACTTCCCCCCGCTGCAAACAAAAAACAAAGATGACGTAACTGAGCGTTCGCTGCCCTTTGCGACTGATAAGTGTGCCCAGCTGCTGCACCTTTTGTTAGGGCTGAAAGATTCTCCGCTCAAAGAGCGCATGATTCGATTTCCTGGATCAATAAAGTGTCTGGAGCGGCACTTTTTGCTTGGGAAGAGGAAGCGGATGACAAAGACGGCTTCCAGTGGCTGATTTAGGCCGAATCCCAACAAAATAAGGTGACTGTCAGCACCCTGGTGTGACCTGTCCTTGGTGCTGCAGCACTCGGTCCTCTGCGTGAGACACAGGCTGTGCAGCTTGATGTTTATTGGCCTGGCACAGCACCAATGGTGACTCAGGGCTCATCTGCTGCTAAGCTGTCAGTTGCGATCTGAGCAGCTCTTTCGCTGCGCCGCTCCTGTTTTCAGAGGAACCATCCCACGGGCAGAAAAGCCCTTGCGGCTCCTGACACCCATCGTTGCCATGGCAAGTTCCTTCATCCAGCCTGGGCTATTCTTACCCCCAGCCTCCGAGAAGGCGGTGACACATCACGGAGATGAGAGCCACACAGGACAGCGTCTTGCCCGAGGCTGAGCGCCGCTCGCCCTACAAATCCTGACTTTTGAAATGACAAGCCATATGTTATAGAGCCGTGTAGAAAAACCGCAGCTGGATTAGAACTGTCTGACTTCGGCTTTAACTTGCTCGTCAAGACTGGTGTAAAGTGAACGTGTTGGGAAATTGTCTGTGGTAACACAGGAAACTAAAAATAAATAATAAGATATTCTGTAAACTGCAGGGATATAACTTTACAGACCTGAGATTAAAATGTGTCAACTGCTAAAGAAACAGTTGCCACAGTATCCATCAATTCATTCATTTTCTTTGCACCCTTGTCCCTATTGGGGCTGGGAGATGCTGGTGCCAATCTCCAGCTGGCGTTCTGTGTGGGGGGCGGGTCGCCAGTCTGTCACAGGGCAACACAGAGACAAACAACCATGCACACACACACACACACCTAGGGGCAATTTGGAGAGGCCAATTAACCTGACAGTCATGTTTTTGGACTGTGGGAGGAAACTGGAGTACCTGGAGAAAACTCACGCATGCACAGGGAGAACATGCAAACTCCATGCAGAAAGACCGTGGCTGGGAATTGAACCCAGAACCTTCTTGCTGCAAGGCAGCAGCTCTACCAACTGCGCCAGCCTGTTGCCACAGTAAATAAAGAAGAAAATCCATGCTGCTTGAATCTTCAGCGTATTCTACTTAACATTTATGTGATATTCCAACAGGACGTAAAAGTAAATGTGTGTTATTTTGTGTTTATTTTCTTATTTAAAAAAATTATTGAATTATTTGTATATTTTAATGTATTTACAATACTGTATAAAAAATGGTTGAATAAAAAAAATTTGTGCCATTTAAAAAAAATGCAATTAATCATCAGCATAATCAATAGATTAATTGATTGCTGACTTAGCTGTTAGTTGCAGCCCTAAAAGGGGGCTGAACATATTAAGCAGATTTTTATTAAGAAAACAGTTCTGAGAAACAATTAATTTTTTTTACTCTATGAATCAGGTTATTAGATAAACATCCAGTAAAACATATTGAAGTTTACGATAAAAACATAAAATATGTAAAAGTTTGTGGGGTGTGAATACTTCAGCAAAACGCTGCATCGCGTTGTTTAAGGCCTTCAAAGGGTCAAAATATGACAAACTGTAATACTGGCCACTTCTGTCCAGTCGCTCATCACTAACCTGGCGGCAGGTGGAGCTTGAAGAGGAACTTCAGCTTATTTGTGAAAGACGCTCCATATAAGGTATCTGTGGAAATAAAATCCTTTATAGTCCAAGCAGCAGCAGCAGCGAGGAGGAACGACGGGAGAAATCCAGGAAAACGTACCGAGAGCGAAGCAGAACTCCTTAAAGTTGACGAGGCCGTCCTGGTTCTCGTCGATGAGGCGGAAGACCCAGAGGGAGAGCGTGCTCTTGGAGGCGCAGAAGGCCCAGGGCTCCAGCAGGCAGAAGAGCTCGCTGAACTGCTGGAATCCCAGCTGGTACTGCTCCAGGTAGGCCAGGCTGGGGTCATGGTGGAGCAGAGCTGGACTCTTCATCGTCCAGTAGCAGCTGAGGAAATGCTGCCTCTGAAAAGAAGCGTGATCCGATCACTGTTTTATGTGTTTTGTAAAGGGAGGAGTGTAGTGCATAATGTTATGGACTCACTTTGAACAAGTTATAAAGCTCGTCAAGCTGACAGGATGTAAATCGGACGTCTTGGGACACGACTCGGATCTGAAACAAATATTAATTAATCATTAATTCGGCCGTAAATAGGCCTGTCACGATAAATTTTATAGCACAATAAATTGTCCAAGTAATATTTTTATACCATTTCAAATTAATATATTGATAATGTCATAATAATGAAAATTTGCCCTTTAAGAGACCAATAAACTTTAATTTGTAAAAAAAACAAAAAAAAACCAAAACCAATAAATAACACAGACTTGCAACCAAAACCATAACTAAAAATGAATTATGATATCTCTGCAAACAATTTGCCTTAAAAAAAAATTAACTATCACAATGGAAATTGAGCTCATTTCAATTTATGATGCGATTAATTGCTTTTTGCTGCAGGCTTGGTAATAATCTAATCACTCACCACATTTTGCTTGGTTGTGTCCTCTAGCGTCTGGATCACATGCAGCTTGTTCCTCTTCCGAGAACTCTCAACTTCCTCTGATCGGAAATGTCCGTATTTCTGCCAGAGGAGAAGTTGGACTTATCAACCAAAAATCAAACACTTCTGATTAAAAGTGAAACGGGGACATTTTTTCTTTAGGATAAAACACCTCATAGGCTTCTCGGATCAGCTCGCTGATATCCACACTGACAGCTTTGACGTTGTTGCCCATTGAAGCCTGCTGCACCGTTGGGGGCAACGGGCTGTCTTTGTTCGTCACGCTATCGAAGAACCTGAAGGAGAACCATCACAAATAGATGGATCACAGTTTGTGGAGCAGCTACGCTTGAAATGCGACAATCCTCCTTGCTTTTGGATGCATTCGGACCTGTTGAGGATGGTGACAGCTTCTGCGTCGTCGTTGCAGGCGATGAGGGCCTCCATGTTGTAATCCAGCACGGCGAGGCCGAGCTGCAGGATGGCTTTGATGCCGTCGTAGAAGAAGCAGTCGACCACGTTGACGGCGCTCTCGATGGGCAGGACGCTGATGAACAGCGTGAGGAACCACGACAGCGACACGGACGAGAAGAAGCTCAGATCCGTCATGTGCTCCACCAGCTGCGGGAGGTTTTCTCTGATCAGGTCCTCGAACACGGCCTGGTCCACCAGAGCGCCTGAAACGGGAAAAACACGTCGCACGTCTTGACTGCGCACCGATAAGAGCCGGCAGATTAAAGTTTCGGAATCCACGGCTCGCAGTCTCACCGATAATTCGCCGGTTGAAATAGTCCGGCAGCATCCTCTCACAGACGGCCACCAGCAGCCAGAACGCCTCCTCCTCCTTGGCGTACAGCAGCAGGACAGAGGTGAGAATGTTCATGGCCTACGCGGGGCGAGGAGAACACCGATTCAGCGCTGTCAGAGAAAACCACCTTTGACCGGCCGCACCAGCAGAATTTAGACTTGGCAGCGACTCAGGAATCTGATCTCTATTTTCCACTGCATCAGCCGCATGTGTGCAATGTTGCCATGACAACAAGATGTTTGTAGCACTATGGCTGTCGTACGTAGCTGGAGTAGAAACCAGGGACAACAGGTTTGTTTCCATAACTTGAAAGAGTATTATGCAAAAGTCAAATATATAATGCTACATCAAAAACAAAAACATTTTGCAATCAGTTAAACGCGCTTCAGATATGCATAGTTATTTATGAACATTCAGTTTTTCTATTTGTTTGGTTATTTTTGCTTTAATTTGGTATGTAAACAAAAGAAGCTTCTACATACGCCAGAAGATAAAAAGATAAATATATCTTTTTATATATATTTATATATATAAATATATTTATATTTAAAAAGATAAATATATCTTGCGAAATATGTATTGCAAAATAAGAGTCCTGACTACTTGTTGTGATGTCATCAATCTACATATACAGAAAGCAATAGAGATCTTTTATTTTCCAGCCATTATTTTATAAAAACTTAAGTTTTTTTTAAAACTGAAGCTTGAAGTTCATACTTCATAAACTAGCTGTGGGTTTACTATCATTTCTAATAAAAAGAAACACGCCACTGGTTGGTCTTTTTAAAACCTGGAGACAGAAGTTTGCCCTCCTGGTACCACATGCATGTTTCTGTCTCATCAACTTCATTCCCACCACAAATTTAAAAAAAATCAACTAATCCGTCTCAGACACTAAACTGTATCATTGGAGACAACCCGAGTACCTGGCAGTATCCGATTTTTGGGTTTCTGTAGGCGTACGCGGTGAGGACTCTGCGCAGAGCTGAGATTCCCGTGTCGCTCTGAAACGCCGGGTGTTCTGGGAGAGAGCGGTGCAGGTCTCTTTCGATCTCGTCTGTGGCCAAAGTGCTGGTGCCCAGAGACTGCTCCACCAGCTCGGTGTAGTAGCCGGGGTGAGTGGCCATGTCGTTTACAGCTCCTGCGAACCCAGAGTGAGCCCAAACACAAACACGGCAGTGTCTTCACACGGTTTAGATGTGATCTACTCAAAGTGTTTGCCTGCAGTGGTATCTGATGTACAGATATAAACCTGAAAACAGCATCCACAGCTCTCCCCTCAGGGACTCGGGAACGCCTCGGACAATCAGGTCTCGTGTCTTCTTGGTGAAAAACATGCTGGTCCCACGTCCGTATTCAGAGAAATGGATGTTCCACGACTGCTCCTTCATCTTCTCTTTCAGCTGAGAAACGCAGTAAATCTTCTCGTTCACATAATTTATCATTTTTCAAACCTCCAGGCTCAAAAACACTCATTATGGGAATGGATGACTGTGTGTGAGCTTTTAGTGAAGAATTTGGCCTGCTCTTTCTTTCCCAGCGTAACATGGTATGCAACATACAACTTTGATTAATTTTAGACCTAAAAGCTGAATTCACAACTTTGAATTTACTGTGATTTTGTCAAAGTGAGTGAAAATTAAGACGTACAAGTTGAAATTTAAACAGATATTCCCACTAATATTTATCTAAATGTTCCATAGCAGGATTTTGCTTTTAGGCTCATTTTCATTTATAGTCTGTGTAATTAATGTCAAAGATTTTCTCATCCGAGCCAAACTGAGACATCCAATGAAAAACACTGGTCAGAAAATGTCAAAAATGTAAACTTCTGTCAAAATGACAGACGGGCTTCAAACTTTTTCGTCAAATACGGAAAATATTCCATTAACGCTTCTCCTGCTCAGTGGTTATACTTCAATTTTTTTCTGTTTACCATTTTGGGATCGAGGTTTTCAACGTCTTGAGGGTGAAAGACAGTCATGAGGGCCTCGGTGCTCACAGCCTTGCTGGTGTCTTTCTGTCCCACCATGAGAGTCACATCCTCCGGATTGTCCTCAAAGTGATTTATGAGGGACTGGCATTCGCCTCGTATGGCCTTAGCGGTAAAGACACGCCGTACGTCAGTCTGCTGTCAAACAGCGACATAAACTACAGGATGAAAATAGCCCAAGTAAAACATGCAATCTTCTTACCTCTGATGAAGCCGAGTGCTGTGGGCTGGCACTGATCCCACATCTGCTGCGGATCGTGTTGGCGAGCCGCTGATAGTCCCGTACCTCGGAGAAACGCAACGCTCTCTTGCCGCGCACGCATACGGTCAAAGCCCGGCTGCTGGAATCGGGCTTCTCGACATTTATGACCTGCAAGACGGCAACATGGGCCAACGGGTCAGTCAGGGTACTGGATTTAGCGCTGGGTCACTACTGATTTAGAAATACCGCTTTACCTCTCGCATTGGAATGATGATGTGACACTGGCTGCCGTCCTGACTGGCAAAACAAAGGTAGTTCTCGGACAGGCAGATCTTGCCAAGCGTATTAAAATGACTGAATGGGACCCACAGGAAGCTCTCGTGCACTTCTAATAGGTTTTCCTCTTTGGGAAGCCTGAAAAACGCCCGGAATTGCTCACTTTTTGCATGAGCTTCAAGGCCTCTGCGGGAAAACGAGTGACAGAAACCACAAAAACATCACAATAAAAAAATTTATAAATTAGCCTATTCCTTCCCCAGGTTTCATTTTCCAGAGTAGCTGTAAACAGGCCAGTACCTCTTGGTAATCTGAAGTGGGTCGGAGAGAGCAGGCTCTCCCTGGAAAGCCTCTTTATCAAACAGACGCTTGATGGAGTAGTTAGCGAGCTGCTCCATGATGACAAACGTCTCATTGAGATGCAGCAGCATGGAGAAATAATGATCCTCCCCATGAGCCAAAACATGGATGCTCTCAGTCAGGATAACATTCGATGTTTTCTCCAGCCTCCAGATCTCGTCCCAGGAGATGATCAGTTTGACTGCAGAGTCAGCACAACAAACCCATTTAAAAGCAATTATCTTGGAGGCATTTTTACAACGCTACTTTTTCCAACTGTGCACTGTTCAGGCTTGTGATGCAGGCCATTATTCACACAACTGGAAGATTTGCATGTAAAGTAATCTTTTAATTTTCATTAAGTCCACATTCTGTACTAAGATGTGTTTTATTGGTCTAATATCATATTCTAATGTTAAATATGATGTTTTAAATAAGCTGTAAGCAGAAAATTATGAAAACTAAGAAATAAAAAACCCCAGTCTGTTACAAATTAATTTATTGAAATAAATGAACTTTTCAGATATTCTAATGGATTCAATAAATAACAACATTCTCAAGGCCGAAACTGAAAACAAGAAGAAAACGTGGTGATTTCTACTCAAGATCTGACCGGCATCGTTTCCCTGCTACACACGACAGCAACACTCATTTTCTCCAAAGTGCCACCAATAATCTATACAAGGGAGGCAATTTGTGTCACTTTTCTTCACATAATCAGTCTCTGTTTTAGTAACGTAGCGTTTACCGACACTACAGTAACGAAGCTGTCAAAATGTTGCTCCAAGCTCACCTTCTGCCATTTTACTCCAGCTCAAGTGCCGTCTCCTTCATTTGGCTCAGACACAGATAAAGAATTACTCAGTGAAAGCTAGTTATCCTAACAGTTGCCTCTTGGTCAGGGTGTTTACTTCCTGCTTCATCTTTCCTAGACGTGTCACAAATTGTATTTTCTTCATTACTAAGATTTTGGTCGTTTTCTTTAAATCCAAGAATCCAGTTTTTCAATACTACTGATGCAAGAAAGTGATTCCAACAGAGAAACAGTTTTTAATAGGTCAGGTAAAATCTGTGTCTTCCCATCTGTCTTAGTTTAGTCAAGTTCTCCCACATATTGTCTATACTTCCCCTATAGACAATATTGTTGCAAAAGTGCACTTTATCCTGTAGCTGTGGCACCAATAAGTGGCCACACATCAATTTGACTGCTTTATATTTAAGTCTTTATTTTCAAAAAACAGTCAGTGTGATAATTACTGAGAGAGATTTAAATCTGGTGTAATACAAGACATCAGCAGTTGTTCTGTTTTACTAACGGTGACAGAAAATGCTTTTTTTTCGCACTTCAGAAATGTCTTCAAATTTCTATGCTTAACAAGCAACTTAAAATTTAATTTGTTTCACATTTCCCCGAAACAACTACTCATAGCTTTTTTTTCAATATAACAAAAACGTTTTAAAACTTTTCTCTGTGACCCACAATTCAGTATTACCCATTGCCCTTTCCAATTCTACACTGTGAGTCAGCTGTAATTGCTCTTTCACCATTTTGGAAGCAGCCAACAGCTATTTTCCCTTAAAGCCATAAAAGCCCCAGTTGGAAGCCGATAGCAGTTACAGCACTCTTAGTGACATTAAAACAACATTTTCTCGACAAAATGAAGCACACGTAACAGCACGGGCGTCGCTTACCCTCGGCTCCCAGAAGGTACGAGTAAAAGCACAGAAAATTTGTGCTGAGGTAGAGCCAGCCCTGGCAGGGGACTTTGCCTTTCCAGTAGCTGCATGAGTAATATGTGACCAGCTTTTCCTGGGCGGGCAGCTCGAACCACTTCTCAAACCTCAAAAGGGCTTCTCTGAATTTCTCTGGATCGTCCTCCAGCACCAGAGAGGTCTTCCCTTCTTCAGCAATAAGGCCCTGAAAAAAGAACAATATTTATTCCTTACAGAAGTATTAATAAACCTTTAGATGTTGACACATTACATCCACAAAAATTAATGCATCTTTGTGGGATTGAATGTGAAAGCCCAAAACTCAGCACATAATTAAATAAAAGAAAAACAGGCAAAATGTTTTGTATCTAGATGTGCAAAGCTGGTCTATATTTACGACTTACTGAAAGAAATCCAAACTTGTAAATGTAATTGAAGTGGAATATGGCTTTACAAGTACTCCTCTGCAATAATACATGCACACCACACTTTTCAGATTTGTATTCCCATAAATACCATATATATCATAAATATAAAATTTTTGCAGCCATGTATCACTTCCCTTTCAATTCTCAGTTATACACCATAGTGAGTGTTTATCACATACAATCCCACAAAATTCAAGACAAAAGCAAAACTTAAAAAAACAAAAATAAAAAAATTAAGGACAATGAATATTTCATTTAGATACTTGATAATAGCCTTTATTTGGCTGAGTTTTGAGGATTACTTTTCTTATCAAGTGGACTAAATGTTCATCAAAACATTCAATTCTCTGGTTTTTAACAGCCTCTTACTCTAATCTTCCCCTGTACGAAGCTGGTGATGTCTTCAGTGGAGTCAAACACAGAGAGTGTCCTCATGATGTTCTGCTGCAGCCAATCCCAGTGCTGATCGATTTCTTCTTTGGTGACCCCTGACCCAAGGAACAGTGATAGAAAGCAAATAAAAACAAAACGTTGCCCACTCCAACTGATCACCATTTTACACCTTCATGAACTTAGTTGATAAATGAACAGTATTTTTTTTAAAAAATAATATTTTGTGAATTTTGCTGAGTAGGCCAACAACTTTGCACTCTTTTGTATAATAATCTGTGGACAAGATCCTAAAAATGCTTGATTCAGGTTAAAAAGCCAGTAACGTACCACATGCTATGGACCAGTAGACCTGTGAGTCTGGGGTGTGGTGCAAAATGCGGTAAGGAGCAACTTTGGATGTCGAGTCCAACACAGTGTCCAGAGTTCCCACAAGCAGGCCTGTAAGACACAGCGGATACAAAACCAGTGTGTCACCCTCAAATATCAGAATAATCTACAACCATCACAAGAATTTAATAAAAAGTCTCAACTGTATGATCACCTAAAACTGTGTCAACTTGTGCAATTACACAAGATGATTGATGAGGAATAATTTAAACAGTACAGCACCCATCGACGTTAGTTGGTCCGTTTAATACTTGGATCACAGTACAGCTTTAAAAAACCTGGCCTGGCAGCGGATATTAATAATGCCCCCAGCTCTAAATTTAGTCAAATCTGTTACCTTTACACCCGCTCTCTGTCGGGCCCTCCATGAATTATTAACAATGTTGCGCTGAAACCGCTTTCTAATGGGCTGCATCAGTACTGGACCGGCTTCCCTGCTGTCGGCTCCCCATATGGGCTGAAAATGAGCTGCCAAGTCGTAAAGCACTTGGCACATCCAAAACAAGTGACACCATTCATGTACTTATCTCGAGACTGAAAAATAAGTTTCTGGTTTAAAAAAATAAAATAAAATCAAAGCAAAAAGGACTTTAGCCTTCTGATTCATTTTGTTAAGTACATTACCTCTGCTGTATTCATTTCAACCACATATGGTATTTTTAGATCCAATCCTGGAAACCACTTATGTTGGTAATTATCTGCCACTTACCTTCTTGCTCTGGTAAGTGTTTAGAAGGTGTATCTAATAATGCCAGTCAGCCTTGAAGGCAGGATTATTGTGACAACGGGCTTCAAACGTGGGCTTTAAATAAATAATCTCTCAAAAACCAAAACCATAAAAGAATTTGGATGTTTATAGTCATAATCCTCCAAAACCTATGTTATAGTTTATCTACACATACTTAGACTTAAAAAATATGGATTAAAGGTGTATCTATTTAAACACGTGGCGATCTCTGATCATGATGGTCTGTGGGGGTTTCGATTCATAATATATACATGAAAAATGCATAATTTAGTCTCAAAACATCAATATCTAGATAAGCCAAGCTATTTATTATTATTTAATAAATAAAAAGAAGCCACAGCTTTTGACTTGTGTTGTGGTACAGTTGCTTTTCTTGATCACACTGTTTACATCTACAGTGGCTCTCCAAAGTGTGTGCACTGCTGTCCAAATGTAAAACAGAACACCATGATGTTTAAGTCCACAACTTTCTCCACAAATAATGTGGGATCTGTCCTGTGAAATTCAACTGAAACTCAAACATCCGCAAATGAAAAAAATAAAAGACTCTTTAGAAGCACTCTAAGAGGATCCTACTCTGAAATACTAAAATGTTTCAAACCCATCAGTTTCCCAAACCCCTGTTGAGGAGAGCTCTCAGATTCAGGCTCAACTTTTTATTAGGCCGTTTTAAAACTGTTTTGTCCACCTGTTAAGTCCTTTTAAGTGTATCTAGATGCATTCTTAGGCTCACTTTCATCCTAAAAAACTAAATCTCTCTTTATTTTCAGCTTTAAGTAGCAGACACCCAACATTTTTTGGATCTGAACTGAAAAGAACTTTGGAAAAACACCATGGAAAAACAAATAAGAAACAACAAAATAATCTAATCCAGCTCATCTGAAGTAACCCAGATCATGATGCTGCCACCACCATGTTCTTTTGTGTTAAATATACCTGCTGGAATTGCATCACAAAAAATAGTGTGCAGTTCAGACAATGACATGTTCTTCAACAAAGTTCTGGGCCTAAATTTTTCCTTTATAAGAAAATAACTTGCTACTTCTCTACTTACCAATTTTACTTGGTAATTGTCACATTACTTAAGTTGTTTTTTTAAATGATCATGTGCTATTTTAACAGGAGTGTGTACGCTTCTGAAAACAACTGTATATTACCATCTATGGTGGTAAAACACAACTTTATATTCCCCATCAGCTCAGGACTCCAGACCCTTAAAGCCACTGAGTCTGTGTGTCCATAAAACTACAACAGGATTTGGACCAAAATAACCATCACGTTTTATGCAGAAATTAGAAAGAGAAAAAATGTCAAAAAAAATCTTTTAAAAATGCTAGAAACCTATGGACTTGGCAGTAAATGTTAACAATTACATAACGTGTTACTTTCCCCCATAAAGGGAAACTTGTAAAAACAGAACAAAATTGAAGCTTTTCTGTACTGTCGGCTTGATTGTAATAATCATGTATTCACTAGTGTCAATTAAAAAAGAAAAAAATACAACATCCAGCCTGCAGCTGTTAGTGTTGGCCCAACACCAAGGAACATCACACAAGCCCTTAAAGCTCAGCTCTGGCTCAGTGTTTGTGAAAGGATAGGTATTAAAAAGCTGCTGTGACTCTGGCAGACTGAGTCGTCTCAGGCCGAAACGCGTCCCAGAGCTGCATGTCATGTCTGAACCGTCTCGACCCCTCAGGTCATAGGAGATCGGTTCACTCTGTGTTTTCAGGAGCAGAACTAAACAAGCTTTAGTTTCTCTGATCATCAGTTCTGGATCAGATGTGCGGAAACCGTCGGCTCCTTTAAACCAGAACTGAAACCATTATTGTTATGAAGATTTTTACATTTTTACTGTGATTCAGAAATTTGCGTTTTAAATTGATATGTTACAGTTAGTTTTTATGGAACTATTATTTTCTTTTTATTGCATTTTTCAATTCTTTTTTACTGTAAAGAATTCAAACCTCTGTTGTGTGTATGATGCTGTGCAAATAAACATGTTTTGTGTTTAATATATTTTGTTACTATAAAAAAATAGAAAAGATTTAGCATGCAGAAACTCCAAAAGTTGTTTATAAAGTTAAAACAACACTAATTTGGGTTGATGTTTATGGGGCCACTCTTAAATATGGCTGAATTATACTGAAAAGAACAAACAATGTTGATTTATTTTCTCTTCTATATATTTTTAGAAAAGCAATGATAAGACCAAAACTCAAATCTAGAGAGTGGCAACTCAAATGAGCATCAAAAAGTTGCTGATGCATTTACTCTCCAGGGAGCAGAGCTCAACATTGCTGAGAAGTAACAAATCCAGTTGTTTTTTAATCATTATTATTTTAGCTGGTTAGAGAAAGTGATCCAAATATTCTAAAACTCTTCAGTGTGATGCAACCATTTTACAAATTATTATTTCAAATTGCTACTCTGTGGCCGATTCTCATAAGACGTTTGTGTAAAATCTGCTCAACTTATACACTTTATCACTTACAGAACATTCTGTCGAAGTTTGTTTTGCTATTTTGTTCTACGTTAAGTTTGTCGAGATGAAATTTAAGCTGTGTAGAACAAACTTCCACATCCACATGCCTCTGGTGACGTCACACCATATTATTGGGACATATTATTGGGACTATGTTGAATTTGGCGTGTTAATAATTAAATCAATCCTACAAATGCATTTCTATTTTGGACATATGGTTATTATTATTATTATTATTATGAGCACATTGTTTCTCAGGAAAATTAGGCCTAATGAAACACATTGAAGAACCAAGGTAGACTGAAATGGCTAGATTTAATTATTAAAGGTAATATCTAAAAGACACTTCATGTCACTGTTTGCTTCAGGTTTACAAATGTACAGAGTTCAATAACAACATCCGTTTATTAAATATAAAAAGACTCATTCAAATTCAAACAGTACAAATCTATTATTGGAGCGTAAAGCAGAAATGCTGCACATCAGAATGGCACATTTTTGCATTTCTTCATCCAGCACAAATGTGTCTGAATCTGTGAAAATGTTCCAAATGCGTCTCATTCACAAACATTTTTGCCCATGCCAACTTCACAACTCTATTCTTGTGCCTCTTGTGACGTCATCAACCCAAACAATTTGTTATTTTTCTAAACAAATTGCAGGAGTAATTGTTAACTCCTGCAATGAAAACTCATCCTTCAATAGCCAGCTGACTTTTAATTGTCATTGTACATTTGTTCCTGGGAGGAGAAAAAATACACATAGACGGTGTCTTTAATAACAAGACAGATTTGTCCCTGCTTATTTCAATATCGAAAACCTACAAATAAAAGTGAGGAAATTATCAAGACATAAAACAGGCCGTTCTTGTAAATTAATTTGACACTAAATCAGTGGTTCTTAACCTGGGTTCGGTCTCAGGGGTTCGGCGGAGCCTCTGCCACGGAGATAAAGACACACTTGTGTAAAGTCGTGATGACGCCCCGCTTTGCCGTCACTTGCTGCAGAGGATCACTTTACATTGCTTAGCCAATCAGAGGATCATTGCTTAGCCAATCAGAGGATCATTGCTTAGCCAATCAGAGTTGCGGAGGAGCAGCGATTGAAGGAGCTCCACTCTCAGCAGGGATTTGAACTTCTGTCTTTAATTACTTCAGCAAAGCTCACAGTTTTTACCAAATTCTGTAGCTTTCGGTGATCTTCTAAATCTGCTCCTTAGCCGCATCTTTTCGGGGTTGTACTGCCTCTAGTGGCGTCGGGGTGGTAACACAACTAATATAATTACATTACTAATCAGAATACCGCAACGTCTTTATTATTTATTATTAATTTTTCATTCTCTTAAGAATGTAGAGCTAATTAAATTATCTAAACAAGACCTTAAAGTGGTTCCAGTTTCTCTTGACCAACCTGTTGAAACTGTGGCAAATGTTAAATACCTTGGGTCGATCCTGGACAGTCAGCTCAACTTCGCTGAAAACACTGACTATATTTAGAAGAACTGTTCTTCTCAGAGACTCTACTTGTTAAGAAGACTTGGTGATGTCTTGAAAGTCTTAAATTTGAAGGGGGAAAAAAAAATCGCATTTTATTTATCACTACAGAAGTGAATGCGCATATGAAACTGGTGGGTTCGGTACCTCAAAAAAATGTTAAGAACCACTGCACTAAACAGACTAGAAGGCGATGAAATGGACTGTGAATTCCAGCTGTTTGGTGCCTCACATCATGGACTCTTGACTCCTACCTGTTGCAAAGACGCTGTTTTCCTGGGAGGTGCCAAATAGCGCCCGCCCTAGGAATTGCGCACCGCACGTTAGCTAAGCAGCAACGCTGCTTAGTTAAACCGCAACCAACTAGTGTTTAAATGTGATTAGCTACGCAGTTAAAGCAGCTGCTCTAACCATAGGAGAAGATAAAGCCTCAAGCCGCTAACGTTACCTGTCAGCCCGCCGCCTCCTTCTCCGTACCCGCGTCTCCTTTGCAGTACGAAATACTCATTATCCTTCTCGGTGACCCACAGTTTGAAGGCGTTCTTCAGCAGAATTTCATCGGGTTTGAGCCACATGTTTGCAACGTGACGGAGTTCTCATGTAAATCCACCTGACATGTCACGGTCCCCCGTAAGAAGCCACAAACACAGGAACCAGAGACATTTGTTTGTCAGAATCCCTCCCTTCCCACGTCGACAAGAAATAGAGCCAAACGCGCAAGGCATCATGGGATTGTAGTTTTTGAAGAGAATATAATTTTTGAAAATGGGAACTAGGTAAGGTATTGACATAATAAGGTTTTTATTATGTATATGAGATCCACATGGTAAGCTAGGGCGCCCCTAAAGCTAACACCACATTAGCCCAGCTCAACAAATATCTCCTTCATATATTTAATGTTTGAATGTTTACTTGTTATGCACCTAATTATATTAATAGAAGTTGGTAAAAAGAGGGAGATTAAAAGCAGCAACATCAGCTTTAGAAAGTTTCAAAAACAAAAATATTGCAGGTATCAAGTATTGCAATAAATAACATTTGTAAACCTGACTAGTCGTGTGATATTGGGGGCCCTGTTTGTTTTAGAGAAACAAACAGAGCTTCCTGCTATATTTTGTTACGCAAAGAGGTTTACATTTCCCTTTCAATAGGAAAAGGATAAACATTTCCAAAAAATAAAAAATACAATTAATAATAATAATAATAATAATAATAATAATAATAATAATAATAATAATCTGAATTAAATGTTGCTAAATAGATGTACAAAATACCAGTTACCTCTTACCCCGTATGCTAATAAAACATTTAAATTAATGCTATACACCACTTAACCTTAGTTACACTCCGTCAGTTTCAATTATGCTAAACAAGACTGAAGTCAAGGCACACAGCGGGACAAATACTGAAACACTGAGGGATTCTGTCTTTACTGCTTTCTGCAACATGAAAATACAACGTTTCAAGTTATAATTTCCTGATTGCACTACAGCAGGAAAATGGATATCTTGATTTTGATTGTAAAAACTCATTTCTGTTCTTAGAGTCAAACTGTGCTCCTCCCACCCCCTGCTGGGCTCCACAAATTGCTTTAGCAATGTAACAATTTCCAATCAGGCAATCAAAATGTGCCTTAAGGCATAAGCTAAAACTTAATGTTTAACAGGAAAAAATCAGTGTCTAAAACATATTCTTATGGAGCACATCAGTGAAAGTGTATTTGTTTCCCAGCTCCAGCTTTGACATATTTTTTAAGGTGTATTTTAAATGTTTCGAAAAATCTCACTTTTACACCATAACACTGATAACAACAGGTTTGTTAAAAATAGTAATTAGTCAAGCACACTGCATTCAAATAAAAAAAGTTTGAATCCAAAACATGTTAGGTATGCAGTATGGTAAACTGATTGTGCATATAACAAACAGACAATGCAGATCAAACATCCATGTGTAAATTCTTTTAACAATGTAACAATCCAAAATAACATCTCTCATATTCACAATTAACAATTAAATTACTCAGAATATCTTTCTTTTGTTGACAAAAACCGTTTCACATTCATATGCATTGAACTTTCTGCTCAGAATAATTTTTCAAAATACATTTTTAGAACTATTTAAACTAAACGTTTTCAGCAAATAAATATTATTATTTCTATTATTAAATGTATTACTACTGATAATAATACTAGAATTACATTTGCTCTGTTCGTTCAAAATCATATTTGTCATTGTGAACAATGTTTTTGGTCCACCACCATGTAGTCTGTGTTTAATATTTTGATCATTTATCTGATTCATTAATTTCATTTTGAAAACTAATGTAAAATGTTGTTTAACTTTCCTTCCTACAATGAGTACCACCTCTACCACTTTGAGCAAGTAACCATAATGTTAGGAGGAAAATGTGCATTTCATAATTTATCAGCGCGGTTAAGTCCGATTATATATTACAACTACCTGCCATACCAGGGCGAATAGTCGCATTGATGGCGTCACTTCTGTTGAAACGACGCCAGTTCTTGCGCAGTTTAGCGCGGATTTTTCAAAAATAGCAATCTCTTGTTTACACCGTCCAACATATAGTAAAGTATTTTAATGCCAATATATTTAAGCAAGTAAATGTTCTTTTATCCGTACTTCGCTTCGTTTGTTTAAGGCACATGATGACGCCATCAAAGAGCACCAAACAGTTTGGAACCTTAGCCAGCGGTTACCAGAGTTACTGAACCGTTTGTTTGTTTGTTTTTACCACCGTCATCCAATCATTTTGGATCACATGAGCCAACGCCAGCTGAGCTAACTGTCAAGTGATGGAGTCGGTCGGTTCGTGTTGTTCCTCGACGGCAGCCGATCTTCCTCAGGAGTCTTTCCTCCAGCGGACGCTGGAGCGATTACCCTCCACCCAAAGCCTGAAGCTCACGGCCGAGGAGGCGGCTCCCGTCGCCGTCGTTGCCATTCAGCGGTACCTGTCCGAGCCGACCGAGGGTCAGCAGCTTGACAGCTACAGCTACGACGTGACGATCACAGACGGAGTCTGGCGAGCCAAATGCTTCCTGCACCCCAGCTTGAACCACCTGGTGCACAGGAACAGCCTGAGGACGGGGGCGGACGTGAGCGTCAGGCAGTGCTCCTTTGTTTACAACGAGAGGAGGCTGGGCCACGGCTACATCTGCGTCGAGAAGGTGGAGAGCAGCGCGGAGACGTCGTGTCTCCTGGCCCGCGTTCACGACCCCAGCTCACTGCCCAGGCTGGTCAAACACGGCATGGAGAGGAGCGTGTTGCTGCAGAGCGACGTTCCGCTGCAGCTGAGCCGCAAGCATTACCTGTCTCTGTGGAACAACGACGACCCGGAGGGAGACATGTGGATCTCAGGGTCTGCTTCACCGGACCCGGTTCTGGACGGTGAGATCCCGCTGTTTTTCTTGCTGTGTTGTTGTTGTTGTTGTTGTTGTTGCACTTTTTCTGTCACTTAAATTCATAGTTGGCAGTAAATAGTTACTAGGGCTGAAGTGATACAATAATCTCATGATGCAATACACGATATTCTGCCGCCGAGACGATATATATTGCGATATTCAGCCAACAATGCACTTTTGCGATTTTCCGAACGATTTTAGAGGGACAGAGTGATTTTGGTGATATTTTGTGACTGTTATAGAGTTGGATTGAATTAATTTAACTGAAAACTGATTAAAAGCACCAACTACACAATACCTGCTCTGGTT